>CALNHX010004246.1:0-131522 GCA_940337035.1 Agriotes lineatus | reverse complement strand
CTCTTCCAATACACAATAGAAACACCGATAAACCAACAAGTATTTATTTGACAGTCTGAATAAACAATTTCATTGTTTTCAAAGCCTCCTTAGTCTTAACACTAAATTAGACCAAAATAATTGTATTTTCTTATTTTCTTTTAGCTGTAATTTTGATTGTATTTATCGCACATTTAATTACCATGTATGAATAAATTCCTTATTAATAGTACTAATAAATGGTACCACGGTACCAATATGGTTCCATTTGAAAAAATTGAGTTTTACCCCAAAATTGATTACGGTGAACTTTATTTGCTCATAAAAAACGCAATTTAGTATTTTTGACGGGATTTCGATTTTTCTAGCATTAAATGGATCAATTGGAATAAATCGGAACCATCATGGCACACTTAAATGGAAAACTAAAAATTAAATTAAAAAAATTTTTGACGTTTGAAATGTCACTTATGTGGTATCATTGGATTCAGAAAATTATGCAGATTTCAGAAATGTAATAATATACAGGGTGTTCTATTTAAAAATCGAAAGTTGGTATCACTTCCGGCGAAACCGGAAGTGAAAAAAAAATCATTTGCAGGTCAAAAAGTGCCGCTTATTATGTATATGGGATATACCAAATTTCAATAAATTACCTTTAAAACTAACGGAGATACGGGGGTGTACCATGATCCTGTTACACCCGGTATAAGACCTTTGGGACATCTGGGACGTCTGGGACGTTAGGGACGTATGGGTCATCTGGGACGTCTGGGACGTTAAGGACATATGGGACATCTAGGACGTCTGGGACGTTAGGGACATATGGGACATCTGGGACGTCTGGGACGTCAGGTACATATGGCTCATCTGGGACGTCTGGGACGTTAAGGACATATAGGACATATAGGACATCTGGGACGTCAAGGGCGTTAGGGACATACGGGACAGCTGGGACGTCTGGGACGTTAGGGACATATGGGACATTTAGGACGTCTTGAACGTTAGGGACATATGGAACATCTAGGACGCCTGGGTCATTAGGGACACATAGGACATATGGGACATCTGGGACGTCTGGGACTTTAAGGACATATGGGACATCTAGGACGTCTGGGACGTCTGGGACTTTAAGGACACATGGACATTTAGGACGCCTGGGACATTAGGGACATATGGGACATATGGGACATCTGGGAACGCCTCGGACATTAGGGACATATGGGACCTATGGGACATCTGGGACGTCTGGGACGTTAGGGACATATGGGACATCTGGGACGTCCGGGACGTTAATGACATATGGGACATCTAGGGCGTCTGGGACGTCTGAAACGTTAACTACATATGAGACATTTAAAACGTCTGGGACATTAGAGACATATCGGACATATGGGACATCTGGGACGCCTGGGACATTAAGGACATATGAGACATATGGGACATCTGGGACGTCTGAGACGTTAAGGACATATGGGACATCTGGGACGTCTGAGACGTTAGAACATATGGGACATCTGGTACGTCAAGGACGTTAGGGACATATAAGACATCTAGGACGTCTGAGACGTCTGGGACGTTAGGGACATATGGGACATCTAGGACGTCTGGGACGTTAGGGACATATGGGACATCTAGGACGTCTGAGACGTCTGGGACGTTAGGGACATATGGGACATCTAGGACGTCTGGCACATTAGGGACATATGGGACATTTATGACGTCTGGGACGTCTGGGACGTTAAGGACATATGGGACATTTGGGACGTCTGGGACGTTAGGGACATATGGGACATTTAGGTCGTCTGGGACGTTAGGGACATATGGAATATCTAGGACGCCTGGGACATTAGGGACATATGGGACATATGGGACATCTGGGACGTCTGGGACGTTAGGGACATATGAAACATCTGGGACGTCTGGGACGTTAAGGACATATGGGACATCTAGGACGTCTGGGACGTCCGGGACGTTAAGAACATATGGGACATTTAGGACGCCTGGCACATTAGGGACATATGGGACATATGGGACATTTAATACGCCTGGGACATTAGGGATATATAAGACCTTTGGGACGTCTGGGACGTCTGGGACGTTAGGGACGTATGGGTCATCTGGGACGTCTGGGACGTTAAGGACATATGGGACATCTAGGACGTCTGGGACGTTAGGGACATATGGGACATCTGGGACGTCTGGGACGTCAGGTACATATGGCTCATCTGGGACGTCTGGGACGTTAAGGACATATAGGACATCTAGGACATCTGGGACGTCAAGGGCGTTAGGGACATACGGGACAGCTGGGACGTCTGGGACGTTAGGGACATATGGGACATTTAGGACGTCTTGAACGTTAGGGACATATGGAACATCTAGGACGCCTGGGTCATTAGGGACACATAGGACATATGGGACATCTGGGACGTCTGGGACTTTAAGGACATATGGGACATCTAGGACGTCTGGGACGTCTGGGACTTTAAGGACACATGGGACATTTAGGACGCCTGGGACATTAGGGACATATGGGACATATGGGACGTCTGGGACGCCTCGGACATTAGGGACATATGGGACATATGGGACATCTGGGACGTCTGGGACGTTAGGGACATATGGGACATCTGGGACGTCCGGGACGTTAATGACATATGGGACATCTAGGGCGTCTGGGACGTCTGAAACGTTAACTACATATGAGACATTTAAAACGTCTGGGACATTAGAGACATATCGGACATATGGGACATCTGGGACGCCTGGGACATTAAGGACATATGAGACATATGGGACATCTGGGACGTCTGAGACGTTAAGGACATATGGGACATCTGGGACGTCTGAGACGTTAGAAACATATGAGACATCTGGTACGTCTAGGACGTTAGGGACATATAAGACATCTAGGACGTCTGAGACGTCTGGGACGTTAGGGACATATGGGACATCTAGGACGTCTGGGACGTTAGGGACATATGGGACATCTAGGACGTCTGGCACATTAGGGACATATGGGACATTTAGGACGTCTGGGACGTCTGGGACGTTAAGGACATATGGGACATTTGGGACGTCTGGGACGTTAGGGACATATGGGACATTTAGGACGTCTGGGACGTTAGGGACATATGGAATATCTAGGACGCCTGGGACATTAGGGACATATGGGACATATGGGACATCTGGGACGTCTGGGACGTTAGGGACATATGAAACATCTGGGACGTCTGGGACGTTAAGGACATATGGGACATCTAGGACGTCTGGGACGTCCGGGACGTTAAGAACATATCTGACATTTAGGACGCCTGGCACATTAGGGACATATGGGGCATATGGGACATTTAATACGCCTGGGACATTAGGGATATATAAGACCTTTGGGACGTCTGGGACGTCTGGGACGTCTGGGACGTTAGGGACGTATGGGTCATCTGGGACGTCTGGGACGTTAAGGACATATGGGACATCTAGGACGTCTGGGACGTTAGGGACATATGGGACATCTGGGACGTCTGGGACGTCAGGTACATATGGCTCATCTGGGACGTCTGGGACGTTAAGGACATATAGGACATCTAGGACATCTGGGACGTCAAGGGCGTTAGGGACATACGGGACAGCTGGGACGTCTGGGACGTTAGGGACATATGGGACATTTAGGACGTCTTGAACGTTAGGGACATATGGAACATCTAGGACGCCTGGGTCATTAGGGACACATAGGACATATGGGACATCTGGGACGTCTGGGACTTTAAGGACATATGGGACATCTAGGACGTCTGGGACGTCTGGGACTTTAAGGACACATGGGACATTTAGGACGCCTGGGACATTAGGGACATATGGGACATATGGGACGTCTGGGACGCCTCGGACATTAGGGACATATGGGACATATGGGACATCTGGGACGTCTGGGACGTTAGGGACATATGGGACATCTGGGACGTCCGGGACGTTAATGACATATGGGACATCTAGGGCGTCTGGGACGTCTGGGACGTTAAGGACATATGGGACATTTAGGACGCCTGGGACATTAGGGACATATAGGACATTTGGGACGTCTGGGACGTTTAGGACGTATGGGACATCTGGGACGTCTGGGACGTTAAGGACATATGGGACATATAGGACATCTGGGACGTCTGGGACGTTAGGGACATATGGAACATCTAGGACGCCTGGGACATTAGAAACATACGGGACATATGGGACATCTGGGACGTCTGGGACGTTAAGGACATTTGGGACATCTAAGACGTCTGGGACGTCTGGAACGTTAAGAACATATGGGACATTTAGGACGCCTGGGACATTAGGGACATTTGGGACATATGGGACATCTGGGACGCCTGGGACATTAGGGACATATGGGACACATTGAACATCTGGGACGTCTGGGACGTTACGGACATATGGGACATCTGGGACGCCTGGGACGTTAAGGACATATGGGACATTTAGGAGGCCTGGGACATTAGGGACATATGGGACACATTGAAGATCTGGGACGTCTGGGACGTTACGGACATATGGGACATCTGGGACGTCTGGGACGTTTAGGACATATGGGACATCTAGGACGTCTGGGACGTCTGGGACGTTAAGGACATATTGGACATTTAGGACGCCCTGGACGTTAGGGACATATGCGACATATGGGATTTCTGGGACGCCTGGGACATTAGGGACATATGGGACATATAGGACATCTGGGACGTCTGGGACGTTATTGGCATATGGGACATCTGGGACGTCTGGGACGTTAAGGATATAAGGGACATCTAGCACGTCTGAGACGTTAGGGACATATGGGAGATCTGGGACGTCTGGGACGATAGGGACATATAAGACATCTAGGACGTCTGGGACTTTAGGCACATATGGAACATCTGGGACGTTAGGGACATATGGGACATCTGGGACGTCTGGGACGTTAGGGAGGTATAGGACATATGGGATATACTGGGACGTCTGGGACGTTAAGGATATATGGGACATCTAGGACGTCTGGGACATTAGGGACATATGGAACATATGGGACATCTGGGACGTCTGGGACGTTAGGGACATATGGTAAATCTGGGACGTCTGGGACGTTAAGGACATATGGGACATCTAGGACGTCTGGGACGTCTGGGACGTTAAGGACATATGGGACATTTAGGACGCCTGGGACATTAGGGACATATGGGTCATATGGGACATATGGGACATCTGGGACGCCTGATACATTAAGGACATATGGGACATATGGGACATCTGGGACGTCTGGGACGTTAAGGACATATGGGACATCTGGGACGTCTGGGACGTTAGGGACATATGGGACATCTGGGACGTCCGGGACGTTAATGACATATGGGACATCTAGGGCGTCTGGGACGTCTGGGACGTTAAGGACATATGGGACATTTAGGACGCCTGGGACATTAGGGACATATGGGACATTTGGGACGTCTGAGACGTTAAGGACATATGGGACATCTGGGACGTCTGGGACGTTAAGGACATATGGGACATTTAGGACATCTGGGACGTCTGGGACGTTAGGGACATATGGAACATCTAGGACGCCTGGGACATTAGAAACATATGGGACATATGGGACATCTAAGACGTTAAGGACATTTGGGACATGTAAGACGTCTGGGACGTCTGGAACGTTAAGGACATATGGGACATCTGGGACGTCCGGGACGTTAGGAACATATGGGACATCTGGGACGTCCGGGACGTTAATGACATATGGGACATCTAGGGCGTCTGGGACGTCTGGGACGTTAGGGACATATGGAACATCTAGGACGCCTGGGACATTAGAAACATATGGGACATATGGGACATCTAAGACGTTAAGGACATTTGGGACATCTAAGACGTCTGGGACGTCTGGAACGTTAAGGACATATGGGACATATAGGACGCCTGGGACATTAGGGACATTTGGGACATATGGGACATCTGGGACGCCTGGGACATTAGGGACATATGGGACACATTGAACATCTGGGACGTCTGGAACGTTACGGACATATGGGACATCTGGGACGCCTGGGACGTTAAGGACATATGGGACATTTAGGAGGCCTGAAACATTAGGGACATATGGGACACATTAAACATCTGCGACGTCTGGGACGTTACGGACATATGGGACATCTGGGACGTCTGGGACGTTTAGGACATATGGGACATCTAGGACGTCTGGGACGTCTGGGACGTTAAGGACATATTGGACATTTAGGACGCCCTGGACGTTAGGGACATATGGGACATATGGGAGGTCTGGGACGCCTGGGACATTAGAGACATATGGGACATATAGGACATCTGGGACGTCTGGGACGTTGTTGGCATATGGGACATCTGGGACGTCTAGGACGTTAAGGATATAAGGGACATCTAGCACGTCTGGGACGTTAGGGACATATGGGAGATCTGGGACGTCTGGGACGTTAGGGACATATAAGACATCTAGGACGTCTGGGACTTTAGGGACATATGGAACATCTGGGACGTTAGGGACGTTACAGAGGTATAGGACATATGGGATATACTGGGACGTCTGGGACGTTAAGGATATATGGGACATCTAGGACGTCTGGGACATTAGGGACATATTAGACATATAGGACATCTGGGACGTCTGGGACGTTAGGGACATATGGTAAATCTGGGACGTCTTGGACGTTAAGGACATATGGGACATCTAGGACGCCTGGGACGTCTGGGACGTTAAGGACATATGGGACATTTAGGACGCCTCGGACATTGGGGACATATGGGACATATGGGACATCTGGGACGCCTGGGACATTAGGGACATATGGGACATATGGGACATCTGGGACGTCTGGGACGTTAGTTACATATGGGACATCTGGGACGTCAGGGACGTTAAGGACATATAAGACATCTGGGACGTCTGGGATGCTAGGGACATATGGGACATCTGGGACGTCTGGGACGTTAAGGACATATGGGACATTTAGGACGCCCTGGACATTAGGGACATATGGGACATATGGGAGGTCTGGGACGCCTGGGACATTAGGGACATATGGGACATATAGGACATCTGGGACGTCTTAGACGTTATTGACATATGGGACATCTGGGACGTCTGGGACATTAAGGATATAAGGGACACCTAGGACGTCTGGGACGTTAGGGACGTATGGGAGATCTGGGACATCTGGGACGTTAGGGGCATATAAGACATCTAGGACGTCTGGGACGTTAGGGACATATAGAACATCTGGGACGTTAGGGGCATATGGAACATCTGGGACGTCTGGGACGTTAGGGAGATATAGGACATATGGGATATCTGGGATGTCTGGGACGTTAAGGATATATGGGACATCTAAAACGTCTGGGACGTTAGGGAAATATGGGACATCTGTGACGCCTGGGACATTAAGGACATATGGGACATATGGGACATATGGGACGTCTGGGACGTTAGAGGCATATGGGACATCTGGGACGTCTGGGACGTTAAGGACATATGGGACATTTAGGACGTCTGGGACGTCTGGGACGTTAAGGACATTTGGGACATTTAGGGCGCCTGGGACATTAGGGACATATGGGACATATGGGACATCTGGGACGTCTGGGACGTTAAGGACATATGGGACATCTAGGACGTCTGGGACGACTGAAACGTTAAGGACATATGAGACATTTAAAACGTCTGAGACATTAGGGACATATGGGACATATGGGACATCTGGGACGCCTGGGACATTAGGGACATATGAGACATATGGGACATCTGGGACGTCTGGGACGTTAGGGACGTATGGGTCATCTGGGACGTCTGGGACGTTAAGGACATATGGGACATCTAGGACGTCTGGGACGTTAGGGACATATGGGACATCTGGGACGTCTGGGACGTTAGGTACATATGGCTCATCTGGGACGTCTGGGACGTTAAGGACATATAGGACATCTAGGACATCTGGGACGTCAAGGGCGTTAGGGACATACGGGACAGCTGGGACGTCTGGGACGTTAGGGACATATGGGACATTTAGGACGTCTTGAACGTTAGGGACATATGGAACATCTAGGACGCCTGGGTCATTAGGGACACATAGGACATATGGGACATCTGGGACGTCTGGGACTTTAAGGACATATGGGACATCTGGGACGTCTGGGACTTTAAGGACACATGGGACATTTAGGACGCCTGGGACATTAGGGACATATGGGACATATGGGACATCTGGGACGCCTCGGACATTAGGGACATATGGGACATATGGGACATCTGGGACGTCTGGGACGTTAGGGACATATGGGACATCTGGGACGTCCGGGACGATAATGACATATGGGACATCTAGGGCGTCTGGGACGTCTGGGACGTTAAGGACATATGGGACATTTAGGACGCCTGGGACATTAGGGACATATAGGACATTTGGGACGTCTGGGACGTTTAGGACATATGGGACATCTGGGAAGTCTGGGACGTTAAGGACATATGGGACATATAGGACATCTGGGACGTCTGGGACGTTAGGGACATATGGAACATCTAGGACGCCTGGGACATTAGAAACATACGGGACATATGGGACATCTGGGACGTCTGGGACGTTAAGGACATTTGGGACATCTAAGACGTCTGGGACGTCTGGAACGTTAAGAACATATGGGACATTTAGGACGCCTGGGACATTAGGGACATTTGGGACATATGGGACATCTGGGACGCCTGGGACATTAGGGACATATGGGACACATTGAACATCTGGGACGTCTGGGACGTTACGGACATATGGGACATCTGGGACGCCTGGGACGTTAAGGACATATGGGACATTTAGGAGGCCTGGGACATTAGGGACATATGGGACACATTGAAGATCTGGGACGTCTGGGACGTTACGGACATATGGGACATCTGGGACGTCTGGGACGTTTAGGACATATGGGACATCTAGGACGTCTGGGACGTCTGGGACGTTAAGGACATATTGGACATTTAGGACGCCCTGGACGTTAGGGACATATGCGACATATGGGAGGTCTGGGACGCCTGGGACATTAGGGACATATGGGACATATAGGACATCTGGGACGTCTGGGACGTTATTGGCATATGGGACATCTGGGACGTCTGGGACGTTAAGGATATAAGGGACATCTAGCACGTCTGAGACGTTAGGGACATATGGGAGATCTGGGACGTCTGGGACGATAGGGACATATAAGACATCTAGGACGTCTGGGACTTTAGGCACATATGGAACATCTGGGACGTTAGGGACATATGGGACATCTGGGACGTATGGGACGTTAGGGAGGTATAGGACATATGGGATATACTGGGACGTCTGGGACGTTAAGGATATATGGGACATCTAGGACGCCTGGGACATTAGGGACATATGGGACATATGGGACATATGGGACATCTGGGACGCCTGATACGTTAAGGACATATGGGACATATGGGACATCTGGGACGTCTGGGACGTCAGTTACATATGGGACATCTGGGACGTCTGGGACGTTAAGGACATATGGGACATCTGGGACGTCTGGGACGTTAGGGACATATGGGACATCTGGGACGTCCGGGACGTTAATGACATATGGGACATCTAGGGCGTCTGGGACGTCTGGGACGTTAAGGACATATGGGACATTTAGGACGCCTGGGACATTAGGGACATATGGGACATTTGGGACGTCTGAGACGTTAAGGACATATGGGACATTCAGGACATCTGGGACGTCTGGGACGTTAGGGACATATGGAACATCTAGGACGCCTGGGACATTAGAAACATATGGGACATCTAAGACGTTAAGGACATTTGGGACATCTAAGACGTCTGGGACGTCTGGAACGTTAAGGACATATGGGACATCTGGGACGTCCGGGACGTTAGGAACATATGGGACATCTGGGACGTCCGGGACGTTAATGACATATGGGACATCTAGGGCGTCTGGGACGTCTGGGACGTTAGGGACATATGGAACATCTAGGACGCCTGGGACATTAGGGACATTTGGGACATATGGGACATCTGGGACGCCTGGGACATTAAGGACATATGGGACACATTGAACATCTGGGACGTCTGGAACGTTACGGACATATGGGACATCTGGGACGCCTGGGACGTTAAGGACATATGGGACATTTAGGAGGCCTGAAACATTAGGGACATATGGGACACATTAAACATCTGCGACGTCTGGGACGTTACGGACATATGGGACATCTGGGACGTCTGGAACGTTTAGGACATATGGGACATCTAGGACGTCTGGGACGTCTGGGACGTTAAGGACATATTGGACATTTAGGACGCCCTGGACGTTAGGGACATATGCGACATATGGGAGGTCTGGGACGCCTGGGACATTAGGGACATATGGGACATATAGGACATCTGGGACGTCTGGGACGTTGTTGGCATATGGGACATCTGGGACATCTAGGACGTTAAGGATATAAGGGACATCTAGCACGTCTGGGACGTTAGGGACATATGGGAGATCTGGGACGTCTGGGACGTTAGGGACATATAAGACATCTAGGACGTCTGGGACTTTAGGGACATATGGAACATCTGGGACGTTAGGGACGTTAGGGAGGTATAGGACATATGGGATATACTGGGACGTCTGGGACGTTAAGGATATATGGGACATCTAGGACGTCTGGGACATTAGGGACATATTAGACATATAGGACATCTGGGACGTCTGGGACGTTAGGGACATATGGTAAATCTGGGACGTCTTGGACGTTAAGGACATATGGGACATCTAGGACGCCTGGGACGTCTGGGACGTTAAGGACATATGGGACATTTAGGACGCCTCGGACATTAGGGACATATGGGACATATGGGACATCTGGGACGCCTGGGACATTAGGGACATATGGGACATATGGGACATCTGGGACGTCTGGGACGTTAGTTACATATGGGACATCTGGGACGTCAGGGACGTTAAAGACATATAAGACATCTGGGACGTCTGGGATGCTAGGGACATATGGGACATCTGGGACGTCTGGGACGTTAAGGACATATGGGACATCTAGGACGTCTGGGACGTCTGAGACGTTAAAGACATATGGGACATCTAGGGCGTCTGGGACGTCTGGGACGTTAAGGACATATGGGACATTTACTACTCCTGGGATATTAGGGACATATGGGACATCTGGGACGTCTGGGACGTTAGGGACATATGGGACATCTGGGACGTCTGGGACGTTAAGGACATATGGGACATCTAGGACATCTGGGACGTCTGGGACGTTAGGTTCATATGGAACATCTAGGACGCCTGGGACATTAGAATGAAACATATGGGACATCTGGGACGTCTGGGACGTTAAGCACATTTGGGACATCTAAGACGTCTGGGACGTCTGGGACGTTAAGGAGATATGGGACATTTAGGACGCCCTGGACATTAGGTACATATGGGACATATGTGATATCTGGGACGTCTGGGACGTTAAGGACATATGGGACATCTAGGACGTCTGGGACGTCTGGGACGTTAAGGACATATGGGACATTTAGGACGCCCTGGACATTAGGGACATATGGGACATATGGGAGGTCTGGGACGCCTGGGACATTAGGCACATATGGGACATATAGGACATCTGGGACGTCTGGGACGTTATTGACATATGGGACATCTGGGACGTCTGGGACATTAAGGATATAAGGGACACCTAGGACGTCTGGGACGTTAGGGACGTATGGGAGATCTGGGACATCTGGGACGTTAGGGGCATATAAGACATCTAGGACGTCTGGGACGTTAGGGACATATAGAACATCTGGGACGTTAGGGGCATATGGAACATCTGGGACGTCTGGGACGTTAGGGAGATATAGGACATATGGGATATCTGGGATGTCTGGGACGTTAAGGATATATGGGACATCTAAAACGTCTGGGACGTTAGGGAAATATGGGACATCTGTGACGCCTGGGACATTAAGGACATATGGGACGTATGGGACATATGGGACGTCTGGGACGTTAGAGGCATATGGGACATCTGGGACGTCTGGGACGTTAAGGACATATGGGACATTTAGGACGTCTGGGACGTCTGGGACGTTAAGGACATTTGGGACATTTAGGGCGCCTGGGACATTAGGGACATATGGGACATATGGGACATCTGGGACGTCTGGGACGTTAAGGACATATGGGACATCTAGGACGTCTGGGACGACTGAAACGTTAAGGACATATGAGACATTTAAAACGTCTGAGACATTAGGGACATATGGGACATATGGGACATCTGGGACGCCTGGGACATTAGGGACATATGAGACATATGGGACATCTGGGACGTCTGGGACGTTAAGGACATATGGGACATCTGGGACGTCTGAGACGTTAGAAACATATGGGACATCTGGTACGTCTAGGGCGTTAGGGACATATGGGACATCTAGGACGTCTGAGACGTCTGGGAAGTTAGGGACATATGGGACATCTAGGACGTCTGGGACATTAGGGACATATGAGACATATGGGACATCTGGGACGTCTGGGACGTTAAGGACATATGGGACATCTAGGACGTCTGAGACGTCTGGGAAGTTAGGGACATATGGGACATCTAGGACGTCTGGGACGTTAGGGACATATGGAACATCTAGGACGTCTGGGACATTAGGGACATATGGGACATTTTGGAAGTCTGGTACGTCTGGTACGTTAATGACATATGGGTCATCTGGGACGTCTGGGACTTAGGGACATATGGGACATTTAGGACGTCTGGGACGTTAGGGACATATGGAATATTTAGGACGCCTGGGACATTAGGGACATATGGGACATATGGGACATCTGGGACGTCTGGGACGTTAGGGACAAATGAAACATCTGGGACGTCCGGGACGTTAAGGACATATGGGACATCTAGGACGTCTGGGACCTCCGGGACGTTAAGGACATATGGGACATTTAGGACGGCTGGCACATTAGGGACATATGGGACATATGGGACATTTAATACGCCTGGGACATTAGGGATATATAAGACCTTTGGGACATCTGGGACGTCTGGGACGTTAGGGACGTATGGGTCATCTGGGACGTCTGGGACGTTAAGGACATATGGGACATCTAGGACGTCTGGGACTTTAGGGACATATTGGACATCTGGAACGTTAGGAACATATAGGACATCTAGGACGTCTGTGACGTTAGAGACATATGGGACATCTAGGACATCTCGGACGTCTGGGACGTTAGGGACATACGGGACAGCTGAGACGTCTGGGACGTTATGGACATATGGGACATTTATGACGCCTGGGATATTAGGGACATAAGGGGCATATGCGACATCTGGGACGCCTGGGACATTAGGGAAATGTGGCACATTTAGGACGGTTTGGACGTTAGGAACATATGGAACATCTAGGACGCCTGGGACATTAGGAACACATGGGACATATGGGACATTTGGGACGTCTGGGACGTTTAGGACATATGGGACATCTAGGACGTCTGGGACGTCTGGGACGTTAAGGACATATGGGACGTTTAGGACGCCTGGGACATTAGGGACATTTGGGACATATGGGAGATCTGGGGCGCCTGGGACATTAGGGACAGATGGGACATATAGGACATCTGGGACGTCTGGGACGTTAGGGACATATGGGACATCTGGGACGTCTGAGACGTTAAGGATATAAGGGACATCTAGGACGTCTGGGACGTTAGGGACATAAGGGAGATCTGGGACGTCTGGGACGTTAGGGACATATAGGACATCTAGGACGTCTGGGACGTTAGGGACATATGGAACACATGGAACATCTGGGACGTCTGGGACGTTACGGACATATGGGAAATCTGGGACGCCTGGGACGTCAAGGACATATGGGACATTTAGGAGGCCTGGGACATTAGGGATATATGGAACACATGGAACATCTGGGACGTCTGGGACGTTACGGACATATGGGACATCTGGGACGTCTGGGACGTTTAGGACATATGGAACATCTAGGACGTTAGGGACATAAGGGACATCTGGGACGTCTATGACGTTAGAGACATATGGGACATTTAGGACGTCTTGGACGTTAGAGACATATGGAACATCTAGGACGCCTGGGTCATTAGGGACACATGGGACATATGGGACACCTGGGACGTCTGGGACTTTAAGGACATATGGGACATCTAGGACGTCTGGGACGTCTGGGACTTTAAGGACATATGGGACATTTAGGACGCCTAGGACATTAGGGACATATGGGACATATGGGACATCTGGGACGCCTCGGACATTAGGAACATATGGGACATATGGGACATCTGGGACGTCTGGGACGTTAGGGACATATGGGACATCCGGGACGTCCGGGACGTTAATGACATATGGGACATCTAGGGCCTCTGGGACGTCTGGGACGTTAAGGACATATGGGACATTTAGGACGCCTGGGACATTAGGAACATATGGGACATTTGGGACGTCTGGGACGTTAAGGACATATGGGACATCTGGGACGTCTGGGACGTTAAGGACATATGGGACATATAGGACATCTGGGACGTCTGGGACGTTAGGGACATATGGAACATCTAGGACGCCTGGGACATTAGAAACATATGGGACATATGGGACATCTGGGACGTTAAGGACATTTGGGACATCTAAGACGTCTGGGACGTCTGGAACGTTAAGGACATATGGGACATCTAGGACGTCTGGGACGTCTGGGACGTTAAGGACATATTGGACATTTAGGGCGCCCTGGACGTTAGGGACATATGGGACATATGGGAGGTCTGGGACGCCTGGGACATTAGGGACATATGGGACATATAGGACATCTGGGACGTCTGGGACGTTATTGGCATATGGGACATCTGGGACGTCTGGGACGTTAAGGATATAAGGGACATCTAGCACGTCTGGGACGTTAGGGACATATGGGAGATCTGGGACGTCTGGGACGTTAGGGACATATAAGACATCTAGGACGTCTGGGACTTTAGGGGCATATGGAACATCTGGGACGTTAGGGACATATGGGACATCTGGGACGTCTGGGACGTTAAGGATATATGGGACATCTAGGACTACTGGGACATTAGGGACATATGGGACATATGGGACATCTGGGACGTCTGGGACGTTAGGGACATATGGTAAATCTGGGACGTCTGGGACGTTAAGGACATATGGGACATCTAGGACGTCTGGGACGTTAAGGACATATGGGACGTTTAGGACGCCTGGGACATTAGGGACATATGGGACATATGGGACATTTGAGACGCCTGGGACATTAGGGACATATGAGACATATGGGACATCTGGGACGTCTGGGACGTTAAGGACATATGGGACATCTAGGACGTCTGGGACGTCTGGGACGTTAAGGACATATGGGACATCTGGGGCGTCTGGGACGTCTGGGACGTTAAGGACATATTAGACAATTACTACGCCTGGGATATTAGGGACATATGACACATCTGGGACGTCTGGGACGTTAGGTAACATATGGGACATCTGGGACGTCTGGGACGTTAAGGACATATGGGACATCTAGGACATCTGGGAAGTCTGGGACGTTAGGGACATATGGAACATCTAGGACGCCTGGGACATTAGAAACATATGAAACATATGGGACATCTGGGACGTCTGGGACGTTAAGGACATTTGGGACATCTAGGACGTCTGGGACGTCTGGGACGTTAAGGAGATATGGGACATTTAGGACGCCCTGAACATTAGGGACATATGGGACATATGGGATATCTGGGACGTCTGGGACGTTAAGGACATATGGGACATCTAGGACGTCTGGGACGTCTGGGACGTTAAGGACATATGGGACATTTAGGACGCCCTAGACATTGAGGACATATGGGACATATGGGAGGTCCGGGACGCCTGGGACATTAGGGACATATGGGACATATAGGACATCTGGGACGTCTGGGACGTTATTGACATATGGGACATCTGGGACGTCTGGGACATTAAGGATATAAGGGACACCTATTACGTCTGGGACGTTAGGGACATATGTAAGATCTGGGACGTCTGGGACGTTAGGGGTATATAAGACATCTAGGACATCTGGGACGTTAGGGATATATGGAACATCTGGGACGTCTGGGACATTAGGGACATATGGGATATATGGGACATCTGGGACGCCTGAAACATTAGGGACATATGAGACATATGGGACATCTGGGACGTCTGGGACGTTAAGGACATATGGGACATCTGGGACGTCTGAGACGTTAGGGACATATGGGACATCTGGGACGTCTGGAACGTTAGGGACATATAGGACATCTAGGACGTCTGAGACGTCTGGGACGTTAGGGACATATGGGACATGTAGGACGTCTGGGACATTAGGGACATATGGGACATGTAAGACGTCTGCGACGTCTGGGACGTTAAGGACATATTGGACGTCTGAGACGTTAAGGACATATGGGACATTTAGGACGTCTGAGACGTCTGGGACGTTAGGGACATATGGAATTTCTAGGACGCCTGGGACTTTAGGGACATATGGGACATCTGGAACGTCTGGGACGTTAGGGACATATGGGACATCTGGGACGTCTGGGACGTTAAGGACATATGGGACATCTAGGACGTCTGGGACGTCCGGGACGTTAAAGACATATGGGACATTTAGGACGCCTGGCACATTAGGAACATATGGGACATATGGGACATCTAATACGCCTGGGACATTAAGGATATATAAGACCTTTGGGACATCTGGGACGACTGGGACGTTAGGGACATATGGCTCATCTGGGACGTCTGGGACGTTAAGGACATATAGGACTTCTAGGACGTCTGGGACGTTATGGACATATGGGACATTTAGGACGCCTGGGATGTTACGGACATATGGGACATATGCGACATCTGGGACGCCTGGGACATTAGGGACATGTGGCACATTTAGGACGGTTTGGACGTTAGGAACATATGGAACATCTAGGACGCCTGGGACATTAGGAACACATGGAACATATGAGACATTTGGGACGTCTGGGACGTTAACGACATATGGGACATCTAGGACGTCTGGGACGTCTGGGACGTTAAGGACATATGGGACTTTTAGGACGCCTGGGACATTAGGGACATTTGGGACATATGGGACATCTGGGACGCCTGGGACATTAGGGACATATGGGACACATGGAACATCTGGGACGTCTGGGACGTTACGGACATATGGGACATCTGGGACGTCTGGAACGTTATTGGCATATGGGACATCTGGGACGTCTGGGACGTTAAGGATATAAGGGACATCTAGCACGTCTGGGACGTTAGGGACATATGGGAGATCTGGGACGTCTGGGACGTTAGGGACTTATAAGACATCTAGGACGTCTGGGACTTTAGGGACATATGGAACATCTGGGACGTTAAGGACATATGGGACATCTGGGACGTCTGGGACGTTAAGGATATATGGGACATCTAGGACTACTGGGACATTAGGGACATATGGGACATATGGGACATCTGGGACGTCTGGGACGTTAGGGACATATGGGACATTTAGGACGCCTGGGACATTAGGGACATATGGGACATATGGGACATTTGAGACGCATGGGACATTAGGGACATATGGGACATATGGGACATCTGGGACGTCTGGGACGTTAAGGACATATGGGACATCTAGGACGTCTGGGACGTCTGGGACGTTAAGGACATATGGGACATTTAGGACGCCTGGGACATTAGGGACATATGGGACATATGGGACATTTGAGACGCATGGGACATTAGGGACATATGGGACATATGGGACATCTGGGACGTCTGGGACGTTAAGGACATATGGGACATCTAGGACGTCTGGGACGTCTGGGACGCTAAGGACATATGGGACATCTGGGGCGTCTGGGACGTCTGGGACGTTAAGGACATATGGGACAATTACTACGCCTGGGATATTAGGGACATATGACACATCTGGGACGTCTGGGACGTTAGGAACATATTTGACATCTGGGACGTCTGGGACGTTAAGGACATATGGGACATCTAGGACATCTGGGACGTCTGGGACGTTAGGGACATATGGAACATCTAGGACGCCTGGGACATTAGAAACATATGAAACATATGGGACATCTGGGACGTCTGGGACGTTAAGGACATTTGGGACATCTAGGACGTCTGGGACGTATGGGACGTTAAGGAGATATGGGACATTTAGGACGCCCTGAACATTAGGGACATATGGGTCATATGGGATATCTGGGACGTCTGGGACGTTAAGGACATATGGGTCATCTAGGACGTCTGGGACGTCTGGGACGTTAAGGACATATGGGACATTTAGGACGCCCTAGACATTAAGGACATATGGGACATATGGGAGGTCCGGGACGCCTGGGACATTAGGGACATATGAGACATATAGGACATCTGGGACGTCTGGGACGTTATTGACATATGGGACACCTGGGACGTCTGGGACATTAAGGATATAAGGGACACCTATTACGTCTGGGACGTTAGGGACATATGGGAGATCTGGGACGTCTGGGACGTTAGGAGCATATAAGACATCTAGGACATCTGGGACGTTAGGGATATATGGAACATCTGGGACGTCTGGGACATTAGGGACATATGGGACATATGGGACATCTGGGACGCCTGGAACATTAGGGACATATGAGACATATGGGACATCTGGGACGTCTGGGACGTTAAGGACATATGGGACATCTGGGACGTCTGAGACGTTAGGGACATATGGGACATTTGGGACGTCTGGGACGTTAGGGACATATAGGACATCTAGGACGTCTGAGACGTCTGGGACGTTAGGGACATATGGGACATGTAGGACGTCTGGGACATTAGGGACATATGGGACATTTAAGACGTCTGCGACGTCTGGGACGTTAAGGACATATTGGACGTCTGGGACGTTAGGGACATATGGGACATTTAGGACGTCTGAGACGTCAGGGACGTTATGGACATATGGAATTTCTAGGACGCCTGGGACATTAGGGACATATGGGACATCTGGGACGTCTGGGACGTTAGGGACATATGGGACATCTGGGACGTCTGGGACGGTAAGGACATATGGGACATCTAGGACGTCTGGGACGTCCGGGACGTTAAAGACTTATGGGACATTTAGGACGCCTGGCACATTAGGGACATTTGGGACATATGGGACATCTAATACGCCTGGGACATTAAGGATATATAAGACCTTTGGGACATCTGGGACGACTGGGACGTTAGGGACATATGGCTCATCTGGGACGTCTGGGACGTTAAGGACATATAGGACTTCTAGGACGTCTGGGACGTTATGGACATATGGGACATTTAGGACGCCTGGGATGTTACGGACATATGGGACATATGCGACATCTGGGACGCCTGGGACATTAGGGACATGTGGCACCTTTAGGACGGTTTGGACGTTAGGAACATATGGAACATCTAGGACGCCTGGGACATTAGGAACACATGGAACATATGAGACATTTGGGACGTCTGGGACGTTAACGACATATGGGACATCTAGGACGTCTGGGACGTCTGGGACGTTAAGGACATATGGGACTTTTAGGACGCCTGGGACATTAGGGACATTTGGGACATATGGGAGATCTGGGACGCCTGGGACATTAGGGACAGATGGGACATATAGGACATTTGGGACGTCTGGGACGTTAGGGACATATGGGACATCTGGGACGTCTGGGACGTTAAGGATATAAGGGACATCTAGGACGTCTGGGACGTTAGGGACATATGGGAGATCTGTGACGTCTGGGACGTTAGGGACATATAGGACATCTAGGACGTCTGGGACGTTAGGGACATATGGAACATCTGGGACGTTAGGGACATATGGGACAACTGGGACGTCTGGGACGTTAGGGACATATGGGACATTTAGGACGTCTTGGACGTTAGGGACATATGGAACATCTAGGACGCCTGGGTCATTAGGGACACATGGGACATATGGGACATCTGGGACGTCTCGGACTTTAAGGACATATGGGACATCTAGGACGTCTGGGACGTCTGGGACTTTAAGGACATATGGGACATTTAGGACGCCTGGGACATTAGGGACATATGGGACATATGGGACATCTGGGACGCCTCGGACATTAACGACATATGGGACATATGGGACATCTGGGACGTCTGGGACGTTAGGGACATATGGGACATCTGGGACGTCCGGGACGTTAATGACATATGGGACATCTAGGGCGTCTGGGACGTCTGGGACGTTAAGGACATATGGGACATTTAGGACGCCTGGGACATTAGGGACATATGGGACATTTGGGACGTCTGGTACGTTAAGGACATATGGGACATCTGGGACGTCTGGGACGTTAAGGACATATGGGACATATAGGACATCTGGGACGTCTGGGACGTTAGGGACATATGGAACATCTAGGACGCCTGGGACATTAGAAACATATGGGACATATGGAACATCTGGGACGTTAAGGACATTTGGGACATCTAAGACGTCTGGGACGTATGGAATGTTAAGGACATATGGGACATATAGGACATCTGGGACGTCTGGGACGTTAGGGACATATGGAACATCTAGGACGCCTGGGACATTAGAAACATATGGGACATATGGAACATCTGGGACGTTAAGGACATATGGGACATCTGGGACGTCTGGGACGTTAGGGACATATAGGACATCTAGGACGTCTGAGACGTCTGGGACGTTAGGGACATATGGGACATGTAGGACGTCTGGGACATTAGGGACATATGGGACATTTAAGACGTCTGCGACGTCTGGGACGTTAAGGACATATTGGACGTCTGAGACGTTAAGGACATATGGGACATTTAGGACGTCTGAGACGTCTGGGACGTTAGGGACATATGGAATTTCTAGGACGCCTGGGACTTTAGGGACATATGGGACATCTGGAACGTCTGGGACGTTAGGGACATATGGGACATCTGGGACGTCTGGGACGTTAAGGACATATGGGACATCTAGGACGTCTGGGACGTCCGGGACGTTAAAGACATATGGGACATTTAGGACGCCTGGCACATTAGGGACATATGGGACATATGGGACATCTAATACGCCTGGGACATTAAGGATATATAAGACCTTTGGGACATCTGGGACGACTGGGACGTTAGGGACATATGGCTCATCTGGGACGTCTGGGACGTTAAGGACATATAGGACTTCTAGGACGTCTGGGACGTTATGGACATATGGGACATTTAGGACGCCTGGGATGTTACGGACATATGGGACATATGCGACATCTGGGACGCCTGGGACATTAGGAACACATGGAACATATGAGACATTTGGGACGTCTGGGACGTTAACGACATATGGGACATCTAGGACGTCTGGGACGTCTGGGACGTTAAGGACATATGGGACTTTTAGGACGCCTGGGACATTAGGGACATTTGGGACATATGGGACATCTGGGACGCCTGGGACATTAGGGACATATGGGACACATGGAACATCTGGGACGTCTGGGACGTTACGGACATATGGGACATCTGGGACGTCTGGGACGTTATTGGCATATGGGACATCTGGGACGTCTGGGACGTTAAGGATATAAGGGACATCTAGCACGTCTGGGACGTTAGGGACATATGGGAGATCTGGGACGTCTGGGACGTTAGGGACTTATAAGACATCTAGGACGTCTGGGACTTTAGGGACATATGGAACATCTGGGACGTTAAGGACATATGGGACATCTGGGACGTCTGGGACGTTAAGGATATATGGGACATCTAGGACTACTGGGACATTAGGGACATATGGGACATATGGGACATCTGGGACGTCTGGGACGTTAGGGACATATGGGACATTTAGGACGCCTGGGACATTAGGGACATATGGGACATATGGGACATTTGAGACGCATGGGACATTAGGGACATATGGGACATATGGGACATCTGGGACGTCTGGGACGTTAAGGACATATGGGACATCTAGGACGTCTGGGACGTCTGGGACGTTAAGGACATATGGGACATTTAGGACGCCTGGGACATTAGGGACATATGGGACATATGGGACATTTGAGACGCATGGGACATTAGGGACATATGGGACATATGGGACATCTGGGACGTCTGGGACGTTAAGGACATATGGGACATCTAGGACGTCTGGGACGTCTGGGACGTTAAGGACATATGGGACATCTGGGGCGTCTGGGACGTCTGGGACGTTAAGGACATATGGGACAATTACTACGCCTGGGATATTAGGGACATATGACACATCTGGGACGTCTGGGACGTTAGGAACATATTTGACATCTGGGACGTCTGGGACGTTAAGGACATATGGGACATCTAGGACATCTGGGACGTCTGGGACGTTAGGGACATATGGAACATCTAGGACGCCTGGGACATTAGAAACATATGAAACATATGGGACATCTGGGACGTCTGGGACGTTAAGGACGTTTGGGACATCTAGGACGTCTGGGACGTATGGGACGTTAAGGAGATATGGGACATTTAGGACGCCCTGAACATTAGGGACATATGGGTCATATGGGATATCTGGGACGTCTGGGACGTTAAGCACATATGGGACATCTAGGACGTCTGGGACGTCTGGGACGTTAAGGACATATGGGACATTTAGGACGCCCTAGACATTAAGGACATATGGGACATATGGGAGGTCCGGGACGCCTGGGACATTAGGGACATATGAGACATATAGGACATCTGGGACGTCTGGGACGTTATTGACATATGGGACACCTGGGACGTCTGGGACATTAAGGATATAAGGGACACCTATTACGTCTGGGACGTTAGGGACATATGGGAGATCTGGGACGTCTGGGACGTTAGGAGCATATAAGACATCTAGGACATCTGGGACGTTAGGGATATATGGAACATCTGGGACGTCTGGGACATTAGGGACATATGGGACATATGGGACATCTGGGACGCCTGGAACATTAGGGACATATGAGACATATGGGACATCTGGGACGTCTGGGACGTTAAGGACATATGGGACATCTGGGACGTCTGAGACGTTAGGGACATATGGGACATTTGGGACGTCTGGGACGTTAGGGACATATAGGACATCTAGGACGTCTGAGACGTCTGGGACGTTAGGGACATATGGGACATGTAGGACGTGTGGGACATTAGGGACATATGGGACATTTAAGACGTCTGCGACGTCTGGGACGTTAAGGACATATTGGACGTCTGGGACGTTAGGGACATATGGGACATTTAGGACGTCTGAGACGTCAGGGACGTTATGGACATATGGAATTTCTAGGACGCCTGGGACATTAGGGACATATGGGACATCTGGGACGTCTGGGACGTTAGGGACATATGGGACATCTGGGACGTCTGGGACGGTAAGGACATATGGGACATCTAGGACGTCTGGGACGTCCGGGACGTTAAAGACTTATGGGACATTTAGGACGCATGGCACATTAGGGACATTTGGGACATATGGGACATCTAATACGCCTGGGACATTAAGGATATATAAGACCTTTGGGACATCTGGGACGACTGGGACGTTAGGGACATATGGCTCATCTGGGACGTCTGGGACGTTAAGGACATATAGGACTTCTAGGACGTCTGGGACGTTATGGACATATGGGACATTTAGGACGCCTGGGATGTTACGGACATATGGGACATATGCGACATCTGGGACGCCTGGGACATTAGGGACATGTGGCACCTTTAGGACGGTTTGGACGTTAGGAACATATGGAACATCTAGGACGCCTGGGACATTAGGAACACATGGAACATATGAGACATTTGGGACGTCTGGGACGTTAACGACATATGGGACATCTAGGACGTCTGGGACGTCTGGGACGTTAAGGACATATGGGACTTTTAGGACGCCTGGGACATTAGGGACATTTGGGACATATGGGAGATCTGGG
Source organism: Agriotes lineatus (assembly GCA_940337035.1). Classification (NCBI taxonomy): domain Eukaryota; kingdom Metazoa; phylum Arthropoda; class Insecta; order Coleoptera; family Elateridae; genus Agriotes; species Agriotes lineatus. Next base: position 107,459 of record CALNHX010004246.1, on the reverse strand, counting down.
ACGCCTGGGACATTAGGGACAGATGGGACATATAGGACATCTGGGACGTCTGGGACGTTAGGGACATATGGGACATCTGGGACGTCTGGGACGTTAAGGATATAAGGGACATCTAGGACGTCTGGGACGTTAGGGACATATGGGAGATCTGGGACGTCTGGGACGTTAGGGACATATAGGACATCTAGGACGTCTGGGACGTTAGGGACATATGGAACATCTGGGACGTTAGGGACATATGGGACAACTGGGACGTCTGGGACGTTAGGGACATATGGGACATTTAGGACGTCTTGGACGTTAGGGACATATGGAACATCTAGGACGCCTGGGTCATTAGGGACACATGGGACATATGGGACATCTGGGACGTCTCGGACTTTAAGGACATATGGGACATCTAGGACGTCTGGGACGTCTGGGACTTTAAGGACATATGGGACATTTAGGACGCCTGGGACATTAGGGACATATGGGACATATGGGACATCTGGGACGCCTCGGACATTAACGACATATGGGACATATGGGACATCTGGGACGTCTGGGACGTTAGGGACATATGGGACATCTGGGACGTCCGGGACGTTAATGACATATGAGACATCTAGGGCGTCTGGGACGTCTGGGACGTTAAGGACATATGGGACATTTAGGACGCCTGGGACATTAGGGACATATGGGACATTTGGGACGTCTGGTACGTTAAGGACATATGGGACATCTGGGACGTCTGGGACGTTAAGGACATATGGGACATATAGGACATCTGGGACGTCTGGGACGTTAGGGACATATGGAACATCTAGGACGCCTGGGACATTAGAAACATATGGGACATATGGAACATCTGGGACGTTAAGGACATTTGGGACATCTAAGACGTCTGGGACGTATGGAATGTTAAGGACATATTGGACATTTAGGACGCCTGGGACATTAGGGACATTTGGGACATATGGGACATCTGGGACGCCTGGGACATTAGGGACATATGGGACACATTGAACATCTGGGACGTCTGGGACTTTACGGACATATGGGACATCTGGGACGCCTGGGACGTCAAGGACATATGGGACATTTAGGAGGCCTGGGACATTAGGGACATATGGGACACATGGAACATCTGGGACGTCTGGGACGTTACGGACATATGGGACATCTGGGACGTCTGGGACGTTATTGGCATATGGGACATCTGGGACGTCTGGGACGTTAAGGATATAAGGGACATCTAGCACGTCTGGGACGTTAGGGACATATGGGAGATCTGGGACGTCTGGGACGTTAGGGACTTATAAAACATCTAGGACGTCTGGGACTTTAGGGACATATGGAACATCTGGGACGTTAAGGACATATGGGACATCAGGGACGTCTGGGATGTTAAGGATATATGGGACATCTAGGACTACTGGGACATTAGGGACATATGGGACATATGGGACATCTGGGACGTCTGGGACGTTAGGGACATATTGTAAATCTGGGACGTCTGGGACGTTAAGGACATATGGGACATCTAGGACGTCTGGGACGTCTGGGACGTTAAGGACATATGGGACATTTAGGACGCCAGGGACATTAGGGACATATGGGTCATATGGGACATTTGAGACGCATGGGACATTAGGGACATATGGGACATATGGGACATCTGGGACGTCTGGGACGTTAAGGACATATGGGACATCTAGGACGTCTGGGACGTCTGGGACGTTAAGGACATATGGGACATCTGGGGCGTCTGGGACGTCTGGGACGTTAAGGACATATGGGACAATTACTACGCCTGGGATATTAGGGACATATTACACATCTGGGACGTCTGGGACGTTAGGAACATATTTGACATCTGGGACGTCTGGGACGTTAAGGACATATGGGACATCTAGGACATCTGGGACGTCTGGGACGTTAAGGACATTTGGGACATCTAGGACGTCTGGGACGTCTGAAACGTTAAGGAGATATGGGACATTTAGGACGCCCTGAACATTAGGGACATATGGGACATATGGGATATCTGGGACGTCTGGGACGTTAAGGACTTATGGGACATCTAGGACGTCTGGGACGTCTGGGACGTTAAGGACATATGGGACATTTAGGACGCCCTAGACTTTAAGGACATATGGGACATATGGGAGGTCCGGGACGCCTGGGACATTAGGGACATATGAGACATATAGGACATCTGGGACGTCTGGGACGTTATTGACATATGGGACACCTGGGACGTCTGGGACATTAAGGATATAAGGGACACCTATTACGTCTGGGACGTTAGGGACATATGGGAGATCTGGGACGTCTGGGACGTTAGGGGCATATAAGACATGTAGGACATCTGGGACGTTAGGGATATATGAAACATCTGGGACGTCTGGGACATTAGGGACATATGGGACATATGGGACATCTGGGACGCCTGGAACATTAGGGACATATGAGACATATGGGACATCTGGGACGTCTGGGACGTTAAGGACATATGGGACATCTGGGACGTCTGAGACGTTAGGGACATATGGGACATTTGGGACGTCTGGGACGTTAGGGACATATAGGACATCTAGGACGTCTGAGACGTCTGGGACGTTAGGGACATATGGGACATGTAGGACATCTGGGACATTAGGGACATATGGGACATTTAAGACGTCTGCGACGTCTGGGACGTTAAGGACATATTGGACGTCTGGGACGTTAGGGACATATGGGACATTTGGGACGTCTGAGACGTCAGGGACGTTATGGACATATGGAATTTCTAGGACGCCTGGGACATTAGGGACATATGGGACATCTGGGACGTCTGGGACGTTAGGGACATATGGGACATCTGGGACGTCTGGGACGGTAATGACATATGGGACATCTAGGACGTCTGGGACGTCCGGGACGTTAAAGACATATGGGACATTTAGGACGCCTGGCACATTAGGGACATATGGGACATATGGGACATCTAATACGCCTGGGACATTAAGGATATATAAGACCTTTGGGACATCTGGGACGACTGGGACGTTAGGGACATATGGCTCATCTGGGACGTCTGGGACGTTAAGGACATATAGGACATCTAGGACGTCTGGGACGTTATGGCCATATGGGACATTTAGGACGCCTGGGATGTTAGGGACATATGGGACATATGCGACATCTGGGACGCCTGGGACATTAGGGACATGTGGTACATTTAGGACGGTTTGGTCGTTAGTAACATATGGAACATCTAGGACGCCTGGGACATTAGGAACACATGGGACATATGAAACATTTGGGACGTCTGGGACTTTAAGGACATATGGGACATCTGGGACGTCTGGGACGTCTGGGACGTTAAGGACATATGGGACATTTAGGACGCCTGGGACATTAGGGACATTTGGGACATATGGGACATTAGGGACAGATGGGACATATAGGACATCTGGGACGTCTGGGACGTTAGGGACATATGGGACATCTGGGACGTCTGGGACGTTAAGGATATAAGGGACATCTAGGACGTCTGGGACGTTAGGGACATATGGGAGATCTGGGACGTCTGGGACGTTTGGGACATATAGGACATCTAGGACGTCTGGGACGTTAGGGACATATGGAACATCTGGGACGTTAGGGACATATGGGACAGCTGGGACGTCTGGGACGTTAGGGACATATGGGACATTTAGGACGTCTTGGACGTTAGGGACATATGGAACATCTAGGACGCCTGGGTCATTAGGGACACATGGGACATATGGGACATCTGGGACCTCTCGGACTTTAAGGACATATGGGACATCTAGGACGTCTGGGACGTCTGGGACTTTAAGGACATATGGGACATTTAGGACGCCTGGGACATTAGGGACATTTGGGACATATGGGACATTAGGGACAGATGGGACATATAGGACATCTGGGACGTCTGGGACGTTAAGGACATATGGGACATTTAGGACGCCTGGGACATTAGGGACATTTGGGGCATATGGGACATTAGTGACAGATGGGACATATAGGACATCTGGGACGTCTGGGACGTTAGGGACATATGGGACATTTAGGACGCCTGGGACATTAGGGACATATGGGACATATGGGACATCTGGGACGCCTCGGACATTAGGGACATATGGGACATATGGGACATCTGGGACGTCTGGGACGTTAGGGACATATGGGACATCTGGGACGTCCGGGACGTTAATGACATATGGGACATCTAGGGCGTCTGGGACTTTAGGGACATATGGAACATCTGGGACGTTAGGGACATATGGGACATTTGGGACGTCTGGGACGTTAGGGAGGTATAGGACATATGGGATATACTGGGACGTCTGGGACGTTAAGGATATATGGGACATCTAGGACGTCTGGGACATTAGGGACAAATGGGACATATGGGACATCTGGGACGTCTGGGACGTTAGGGACATATGGTAAATCTGGGAAGTCTGGGACGTTAAGGACATATGGGACATCTAGAACGTCTGGGACGTCTGGGACGTTAAGGACATATGGGACATTTAGGACGCCTGGGACATTAGGGACATATGGGACATATGGGACATCTGGGACGCCTGGGACATTAGGGACATATGGGACATATGGGACATCTGGGACGTCTGGGACGGTAGTTACATATGGGACATCTGGGACGTCTGGGACGTTAAGGACATATGGGACATCTGGGACGTCTGGGATGCTAGGGACATATGGGACATCTGGGACGTCTGGGACGTTAAGGACATATGGGACATCTAGGACGTCTGGGACGTCTGGGACGTTAAGGACATATGGGACATCTGGGGCGTCTGGGACGTCTGGGACGTTAAGGACATATGGGACAATTACTACGCCTGGGATATTAGGGACATATGAGACATCTGGGACGTCTGGGACGTTAGGGACATATGGGACATCAGGGACGTCTGGGACGTTAAGGACATATGGGACATCTTGGACATCTGGGACGTCTGGGACGTTAGGGACATATGGAACATCTAGGACGCCTGGGACATTAGAAACATATGAAACATATGGGACATCTGGAACGTCTGGGACGTTAAGGACATTTGGGACATCTAGGACGTCTGGGACGTCTGGGACGTTAAGGAGATATGGGACATTTAGGACGCCCTGGACATTAGGGACATATGGGACATATGGGATATCTGGGACGTCTGGGACGTTAAGGACATATGGGACATCTAGGACGTCTGGGACGTCTGGGACGTTAAGGACATATGGGACATTTAGGACGCCCTGGACACTAGGGACATATGGGACATATGGGAGGTCCGGGACGCCTGGGACATTAGGGACATATGGGACATATAGGACATCTGGGACGTCTGGGACGTTATTGACATATGGGACATCTGGGAGGTCTGGGACATTAAGAATATAAGGGACACCTAGGACGTCTGGGACGTTAGGGACATATGGGAGATCTGGGACGTCTGGGACGTTAGGGGCATATAAGACATCTAGGACATCTGGGACGTTAAAGACATATGGAACATCTGGGACGTTAGGGACATATGGGACATCTGGGACGTCTGGGACATTAGGGACATATGGGACATATGGGACATCTGGGACGCCTGGAACATTAGGGACATATGAGACATATGGGACATCTTAGACGTCTGGGACGTTAAGGACATATGAAACATCTGGGACGTCTGAGACGTTAGGGACATATGGGACATCTGGGACGTCTGGGACGTTAGGGACATATAGGACATCTAGGACGTCTGAGACGTCTGGGACGTTAGGGACATATGGGACATGTAGGACGTCTGGGACATTAGGGACATATGGGACATTTAGGACGTCTGGGACGTCTGGGACGTTAAGGACATATGGGACGTCTGGGACGTTAGGGACATATGGGACATTTAGGACGTCTGAGACGTCTGGGACGTTAGGGACATATAGGACATCTAGGACGTCTGAGACATCTGGGACGTTAGGGACATATGGGACATTTAGGACGTCTGGGACGTCTGGGACGTTAAGGACATATGGGACGTTAGGGACATATGGAATTTCTAGGACGCTTGGGACATTAGGGACATATGGGACATCTGGGACGTCTGGGACGTTAGGGACATATGGGACATCTGGGACGTCTGGGACGTTAAGGACATATGGGACATTTAGGACGTCTGGGACGTCCGGGACGTTAAAGACATATGGGACATTTAGGACGCCTGGCACATTAGGGACATATGGGACATATGGGACATCTAATACGCCTGGGACATTAAGGATATATAAGACCTTTGGGACATCTGGGACGTCTGGGACGTTAGGGACATATGGCTCATCTGGGACGTCTGGGACGTTAAGGACATATAGGAGATCTAGGACGTCTGGGACGTCAGGGGCGTTAGGGACATACGGGACAGCTAGGACGTCTGGGACGTTTAGGACATACGGTAAATCTGGGAAGTCTGGGACGTTAAGGACATATGGGACATCTAGAACGTCTGGGACGTTAAGGACATATGGGACATTTAGGACGCCTGGGACATTAGGGACATATGGGATATATGGGACATCTGGGACGCCTGGGACATTAGGGACATATGGGACATATGGGACATCTGGGACGTCTGGGACGTTAGTTACATATGGGACATCTGGGACGTCTGGGACGTTAAGGACATATGGGACATCTGGGACGTCTGGGATGCTAGGGACATATGGGACATCTGGGACGTCTGGGACGTTAAGGACATATGGGACATCTAGGACGTCTGGGACGTCTGGGACGTTAAGGACATATGGGACATCTGGGGCGTCTGGGACGTCTGGGACGTTAAGGACATATGGGACAATTACTACGCCTGGGATATTAGGGACATATGAGACATCTGGGACGTCTGGGACGTTAGGGACATATGGGACATCTGGGACGTCTGGGACGTTAAGGACATATGGGACATCTAGGACATCTGGGACGTCTGGGACGTTAGGGACATATGGAACATCTAGGACGCCTGGGACATTAGAAACATATGAAACATATGGGACATCTGGAACGTCTGGGACGTTAAGGACATTTGGGACATCTAGGACGTCTGGGACGTCTGGGACGTTAAGGAGATATGGGACATTTAGGACGCCCTGGACATTAGGAACATATGGGACATATGGGATATCTGGGACGTCTGGGACGTTAAGGACATATGGGACATCTAGGACGTCTGGGACGTCTGGGACGTTAAGGACATATGGGACATTTAGGACGCCCTGGACACTAGGGACATATGGGACATATGGGAGGTCCGGGACGCCTGGGACATTAGGGACATATGGGACATATAGGACATCTGGGACGTCTGGGACGTTATTGACATATGGGACATCTGGGACGTCTGGGACATTAAGAATATAAGGGACACCTAGGACGTCTGGGACGTTAGGGACATATGGGAGATCTGGGACGTCTGGGACGTTAGGGGCATATAAGACATCTAGGACATCTGGGACGTTAAGGACATATGGAGCATCTGGGACGTTAGGGACATATGGGACATCTGGGACGTCTGGGACATTAGGGACATATGGGACATATGGGACATCTGGGACGCCTGGAACATTAGGGACATATGAGACATATGGGACATCTTAGACGTCTGGGACGTTAAGGACATATGAAACATCTGGGACGTCTGAGACGTTAGGGACATATGGGACATCTGGGACGTCTGGGACGTTAGGGACATATAGGACATCTAGGACGTCTGAGACGTCTGGGACGTTAGGGACATATGGGACATGTAGGACGTCTGGGACATTAGGGACATATGGGACATTTAGGACGTCTGGGACGTCTGGGACGTTAAGGACATATTGGACGTCTGGGACGTTAGGGACATATGGGACATTTAGGACGTCTGAGACGTCTGGGACGTTAGGGACATATAGGACATCTAGGACGTCTGAGACATCTGGGACGTTAGGGACATATGGGACATTTAGGACGTCTGGGACGTCTGGGACGTTAAGGACATATGGGACGTTAGGGACATATGGAATTTCTAGGACGCTTGGGACATTAGGGACATATGGGACATCTGGGACGTCTGGGACGTTAGGGTCATATGGGACATCTGGGACGTCTGGGACGTTAAGGACATATGGGACATCTAGGACATCTGGGACGTCCGGGACGTTAAAGACATATGGAACATTTAGGACGCCTGGCACATTAGGGACATATGGGACATATGGGACATCTAATACGCCTGGGACATTAAGGATATATAAGACCTTTGGGACATCTGGGACGTCTGGGAAGTTAGGGACATATGGCTCATCTGTGACGTCTGGGACGTTAAGGACATATAGGACATCTAGGACGTCTGGGACGTCAGGGGCGTTAGGGACATACGGGACAGCTGGGACGTCTGGGACGTTAGGGACATATGGGACATTTAGGACGTTTTGGACGTTAGGGACATATGGAACATCTAGGACGCCTGGGTCATTAGGGACACATGGGACAAATGGGACATCTGGGTAGTCTGGGACTTTAAGGACATATGGGACATCTAGGACGTCTGGGTCGTCTGGGACTTTAAGGACATATGGGACATTTAGGACGCCTGGGACATTAGGGACGTATGGGACATATGGGACATATGGGACATCTGGGACGCCTCGGACATTAGGGACATATGGGACATATGGGACATACGGGACATTCAGGACGCCTGGGACATTAGGGACATATGGAACATCTGGGACGTTAGGGACATATGGGACAGCTGGGACGTCTGGGACGTTAGGGACATATGGGACATTTAGGACGTCTTGGACGTTAGGGACATATGGAACATCTAGGACGCCTGGGTCATTAGGGACACATGGGACATATGGGACATCTGGGACCTCTCGGACTTTAAGGACATATGGGACATCTAGGACGTCTGGGACGTCTGGGACTTTAAGGACATATGGGACATTTAGGACGCCTGGGACATTAGGGACATTTGGGACATATGGGACATTAGGGACAGATGGGACATATAGGACATCTGGGACGTCTGGGACGTTAAGGACATATGGGACATTTAGGACGCCTGGGACATTAGGGACATTTGGGGCATATGGGACATTAGGGACAGATGGGACATATAGGACATCTGGGACGTCTGGGACGTTAGGGACATATGGGACATTTAGGACGCCTGGGACATTAGGGACATATGGGACATATGGGACATCTGGGACGCCTCGGACATTAGGGACATATGGGACATATGGGACATCTGGGACGTCTGGGACGTTAGGGACATATGGGACATCTGGGACGTCCGGGACGTTAATGACATATGGGACATCTAGGGCGTCTGGGACTTTAGGGACATATGGAACATCTGGGACGTTAGGGACATATGGGACATTTGGGACGTCTGGGACGTTAGGGAGGTATAGGACATATGGGATATACTGGGACGTCTGGGACGTTAAGGATATATGGGACATCTAGGACGTCTGGGACATTAGGGACAAATGGGACATATGGGACATCTGGGACGTCTGGGACGTTAGGGACATATGGTAAATCTGGGAAGTCTGGGACGTTAAGGACATATGGGACATCTAGAACGTCTGGGACGTCTGGGACGTTAAGGACATATGGGACATTTAGGACGCCTGGGACATTAGGGACATATGGGACATATGGGACATCTGGGACGCCTGGGACATTAGGGACATATGGGACATATGGGACATCTGGGACGTCTGGGACGATAGTTACATATGGGACATCTGGGACGTCTGGGACGTTAAGGACATATGGGACATCTGGGACGTCTGGGATGCTAGGGACATATGGGACATCTGGGACGTCTGGGACGTTAAGGACATATGGGACATCTAGGACGTCTGGGACGTCTGGGACGTTAAGGACATATGGGACATCTGGGGCGTCTGGGACGTCTGGGACGTTAAGGACATATGGGACAATTACTACGCCTGGGATATTAGGGACATATGAGACATCTGGGACGTCTGGGACGTTAGGGACATATGGGACATCTGGGACGTCTGGGACGTTAAGGACATATGGGACATCTTGGACATCTGGGACGTCTGGGACGTTAGGGACATATGGAACATCTAGGACGCCTGGGAAATTAGAAACATATGAAACATATGGGACATCTGGAACGTCTGGGACGTTAAGGACATTTGGGACATCTAGGACGTCTGGGACGTCTGGGACGTTAAGGAGATATGGGACATTTAGGACGCCCTGGACATTAGGGACATATGGGACATATGGGATATCTGGGACGTCTGGGACGTTAAGGACATATGGGACATCTAGGACGTCTGGGACGTCTGGGACGTTAAGGACATATGGGACATTTAGGACGCCCTGGACACTAGGGACATATGGGACATATGGGAGGTCCGGGACGCCTGGGACATTAGGGACATATGGGACATATAGGACATCTGGGACGTCTGGGACGTTATTGACATATGGGACATCTGGGACGTCTGGGACATTAAGAATATAAGGGACACCTAGGACGTCTGGGACGTTAGGGACATATGGGAGATCTGGGACGTCTGGGACGTTAGGGGCATATAAGACATCTAGGACATCTGGGACGTTAAAGACATATGGAACATCTGGGACGTTAGGGACATATGGGACATATGGGACATCTGGGACGCCTGGAACATTAGGGACATATGAGACATATGGGACATCTTAGACGTCTGGGACGTTAAGGACATATGAAACATCTGGGACGTCTGAGACGTTAGGGACATATGGGACATCTGGGACGTCTGGGACGTTAGGGACATATAGGACATCTAGGACGTCTGTGACGTCTGGGACGTTAGGGACATATGGGACATGTAGGACGTCTGGGACATTAGGGACATATGGGACATTTAGGACGTCTGGGACGTCTGGGACGTTAAGGACATATGGGACGTCTGGGACGTTAGGGACATATGGGACATTTAGGACGTCTGAGACGTCTGGGACGTTAGGGACATATAGGACATCTAGGACGTCTGAGACATCTGGGACGTTAGGGACATATGGGACATTTAGGACGTCTTGGACGTCTGGGACGTTAAGGACATATGGGACGTTAGGGACATGAAATTTCTAGGACGCTTGGGACATTAGGGACATATGGGACATCTGGGACGTCTGGGACGTTAGGGACATATGGGACATCTGGGACGTCTGGGACGTTAAGGACATATGGGACATCTAGGACGTCTGGGACGTCCGGGACGTTAAAGACATATGGGACATTTAGGACGCCTGGCACATTAGGGACATATGGGACATATGGGACATTTAATACGCCTGGGACATTAAGGATATATAAGACCTTTGGGACATCTGGGACGTCTGGGACGTTAGGGACATATGGCTCATCTGGGACGTCTGGGACGTTAAGGACATATAGGACATCTAGGAGGTCTGGGACGTCAGGGGCGTTAGGGACATACGGGACAGCTAGGACGTCTGGGACGTTTAGGACATACGGTAAATCTGGGAAGTCTGGGACGTTAAGGACATATGGGACATTTAGGACGCCTGGGACATTAGGGACATATGGGATATATGGGACATCTGGGACGCCTGGGACATTAGGGACATATGGGACATATGGGACATCTGGGACGTCTGGGACGTTAGTTACATATGGGACATCTGGGACGTCTGGGACGTTAAGGACATATGGGACATCTGGGACGTCTGGGATGCTAGGGACATATGGGACATCTGGGACGTCTGGGACGTTAAGGACATATGGGACATCTAGGACGTCTGGGACGTCTGGGACGTTAAGGACATATGGGACATCTGGGGCGTCTGGGACGTCTGGGACGTTAAGGACATATGGGACAATTACTACGCCTGGGATATTAGGGACATATGAGACATCTGGGACGTCTGGGACGTTAGGGACATATGGGACATCTGGGACGTCTGGGACGTTAAGGACATATGGGACATCTAGGACATCTGGGACGTCTGGGACGTTAGGGACATATGGAACATCTAGGACGCCTGGGACATTAGAAACATATGAAACATATGGGACATCTGGAACGTCTGGGACGTTAAGGACATTTGGGACATCTAGGACGTCTGGGACGTCTGGGACGTTAAGGAGATATGGGACATTTAGGACGCCCTGGACATTAGGAACATATGGGACATATGGGATATCTGGGACGTCTGGGACGTTAAGGACATATGGGACATCTAGGACGTCTGGGACGTCTGGGACGTTAAGGACATATGGGACATTTAGGACGCCCTGGACACTAGGGACATATGGGACATATGGGAGGTCCGGGACGCCTGGGACATTAGGGACATATGGGACATATAGGACATCTGGGACGTCTGGGACGTTATTGACATATGGGACATCTGGGACGTCTGGGACATTAAGAATATAAGGGACACCTAGGACGTCTGGGACGTTAGGGACATATGGGAGATCTGGGACGTCTGGGACGTTAGGGGCATATAAGACATCTAGGACATCTGGGACGTTAAGGACATATGGAGCATCTGGGACGTTAGGGACATATGGGACATCTGGGACGTCTGGGACATTAGGGACATATGGGACATATGGGACATCTGGGACGCCTGGAACATTAGGGACATATGAGACATATGGGACATCTTAGACGTCTGGGACGTTAAGGACATATGAAACATCTGGGACGTCTGAGACGTTAGGGACATATGGGACATCTGGGACGTCTGGGACGTTAGGGACATATAGGACATCTAGGACGTCTGAGACGTCTGGGACGTTAGGGACATATGGGACATGTAGGACGTCTGGGACATTAGGGACATATGGGACATTTAGGACGTCTGGGACGTCTGGGACGTTAAGGACATATTGGACGTCTGGGACGTTAGGGACGTTAGGGACATATAGGACATCTAGGACGTCTGAGACATCTGGGACGTTAGGGACATATGGGACATTTAGGACGTCTGGGACGTCTGGGACGTTAAGGACATATGGGACGTTAGGGACATATGGAATTTCTAGGACGCTTGGGACATTAGGGACATATGGGACATCTGGGACGTCTGGGACGTTAGGGACATATGGGACATCTGGGACGTCTGGGACGTTAAGGACATATGGGACATCTAGGACGTCTGGGACGTCCGGGACGTTAAAGACATATGGAACATTTAGGACGCCTGGCACATTAGGGACATATGGGACATATGGGACATCTAATACGCCTGGGACATTAAGGATATATAAGACCTTTGGGACATCTGGGACGTCTGGGAAGTTAGGGACATATGGCTCATCTGGGACGTCTGGGACGTTAAGGACATATAGGACATCTAGGACGTCTGGGACGTCAGGGGCGTTAGGGACATACGGGACAGCTGGGACGTCTGGGACGTTAGGGACATATGGGACATTTAGGACGTTTTGGACGTTAGGGACATATGGAACATCTAGGACGCCTGGGTCATTAGGGACACATGGGACAAATGGGACATCTGGGTAGTCTGGGACTTTAAGGACATATGGGACATCTAGGACGTCTGGGTCGTCTGGGACTTTAAGGACATATGGGACATTTAGGACGCCTGGGACATTAGGGACGTATGGGACATATGGGACATATGGGAAATCTGGGACGCCTCGGACATTAGGGACATATGGGACATATGGGACATACGGGACATTCAGGACGCCTGGGACATTAGGGACATATGGGACATTTAGGACGCCTGGGACATTAGGGACATATGGGACATATGGGACATATGGGACATTCGGGACGCCTGGGGCATTAGGGACATATGGGACATTTGGGACGTCTGGGACGTTTAGGACATATGGGACATCTGGGACGTCTGGGACGTTAAGGACATATGGGACATATAGGACATCTGGGACGTCTGGGACGTTAGGGACATATGGAACATCTAGAACGCCTGGGACATTAGAAACATATGGGACATATGGGACATCTGGAACGTCTGGGACGTTAAGGACATTTGGGACATCTAAAACGTCTGGGACGTCTGGAACGTTAAGGACATATGGGACATTTAGGACGCCTGGGACATTAGGGACATTTGGGACATATGGGACATCTGGGACGCCTGGGACATTAGGGACATATGGGACACATTGAACATCTGGGACGTCTGGGACGTTACGGACATATGGGACATCTGGGACGTCTGGGACGTTTAGGACATATGGGACATCTAGGACGTCTGGGACGTCTGGGACGTTAAGGACATATTGGACATTTAGGACGCCCTGGACGTTAGGGACATATGGGACATATGGGAGGTCTGGGACGCCTGGGACATTAGGGACATATGGGACATATAGAACATCTGGGACGTCTGGGACGTTATTGGCATATGGGACATCTGGGACGTCTGGGACGTTAAGGATATAAGGGACATCTAGAACGTCTGGGACGTTAGGGACATATGGGAGATCTGGGACGTCTGGGACGTTAGGGACATATAAGACATCTAAGACGTCTGGGACTTTAGGGACATATGGAACATCTGGGACGTTAGGGACATATGGGACATCTGGGACGTCTGGGACGTTAGGGAGGTATAGGACATATGGGATATACTGGGACGTCTGGGACGTTAAGGACATATGGGACATTTAGGAGGCCTGGGACATTAGGGACATATGGGACACATTGAACATCTGGGACGTCTGGGACGTTACGGACATGTGGGACATCTTGGACGTCTGGGACGTTTAGGACATATGGGATATCTAGGACGTCTGGGACGTCTGGGACGTTAAGGACATATTGGACATTTAGGACGCCCTGGACGTTAGGGACATATGGGAGGTCTGGGACGCCTGGGACATTAGGGACATATGGGACATATAGGACATCTGGGACGTCTGGGACGTTATTGGCATATGGGACATCTGGGACGTCTGGGACGTTAAGGGTATAAGGGACATCTAGCACGTCTGGGACGTTAGGGACATATGGGAGATCTGGGACGTCTGGGACGTTAGGGACATATAAGACATCTAGGACGTCTGGGACTTTAGGGAGATATGGAACATCTGGGTCGTTAGGGACATATGGGACATCTGGGACGTCTGGGACGTTAGGGAGGTATAGGACATATGGGATATACTGGGACGTCTGGGACGTTAAGGATATATGGGACATCTAGGACGTCTGGGACATTAGGGACATATGGGACATATGGGACATATGGGACGTCTGGGACGTTAGGGACATATGGTAAATCTGGGACGTCTGGGACGTTAAGGACATATGCGACATCTAGGACGTCTGGGACGTCTGGGACGGTAAGGACATATGGGACATTTAGGACGCCTGGGACATTAGGGACATATGGGACATATGGGACATCTGGGACGCCTCGGACATTAGGGACATATGGGGCATATGGGACATCTGGGACGTCTGGGACGTTAGGGACATATGGGACATCTGGGACGTCCGGGACGTTAATGACATATGGGACATCTAGGGCGTCTGGGACGTCTGGGACGTTAAAGACATATGGGACATTTAGGACGCCTGGGACATTAGGGACATATGGGACATTTGTGACGTCTGGGACGTTAAAGACATATGGGACATCTGGGACGTCTGGGACGTTAAGGACATATGGGACGTATAGGACATCTCGGATGTCTGGGACGTTAGGGACATATGGAACATCTAGGACGCCTGGGACATTAGAAACATATGGGACATCTGGGACGTTAAAGACATTTGGGACATCTAAGACGTCTGGGACGTCTGGAACGTTAAGGACATATGGGACATTTAGGACGCCTGGGACATTAGGGACATTTGAGACATATGGGACATCTGGGACGCCTGGGACATAGGGACATATGGGACACATTGAACATCTGGGACGTCTGGGACGTTACGGACATATGGGACATCTGGGACGCCTGGGACGTCAAGGACATATGGGACATTTAGGAGGCCTGGGACATTAGGGACATATGGGACACATGGAACATCTGGGACGTCTGAAACGTTACGGACATATGGGACATCTGGGACGTCTGGGACGTTTAGGACATATGGGACATCTAGGACGTCTAGGACGTCTGGGACGTTAAGGACATATTGGACATTTAGGGCGCCCTGGACGTTAAGGACATATGGGACATATGGGAGGTCTGGGACGCCTGGGACATTAGGGACATATGCGACATATAGGACATCTGAGACGTCTGGGACGTTATTGGCATATGGGACATCTGGGACGTCTGGGACGTTAAGGATATAAGGGACATCTAGCACGTCTGGGACGTTAGGGACATATGGGAGATCTGGGACGTCTGGGACGTTAGGGACATATAAGACATCTAGGACGTCTGGGACTTTAGGGACATATGGAACATCTGGGACGTTAGGGACATATGGGACATCTGGGACGTCTGGGACGTTAGGGAGGTAAAAGACATATCTGATATACTGAGACGTCTGGGAAGTTAAGGATATATGGGACATCTAGGACGTCTGGGACATTAGGGACATATGGGACATATGGGACATCTGGGACGTCTGGGACGTTAGGGACATATGGTAAATCTGGGACGTCTGGGACGTTAAGGACATATTGGACATCTAGGACGTCTGGGACGTCTGGGACGTTAAGGACATATGGGACATTTAGGACGCCTGGGACATTAGGGACATATGGGACATATGGGACATCTGGGACGCCTGGGACATTAGGGACATATGGGACATATGGGACATCTGGGACGTCTGGGACGTTAGTTACATATGGGACATCTGGGACGTCTGGGACGTTAAGGACATATGGGACATCTGGGACGTCTGGGATGCTAGGGACATATGGGACATCTGGGACGTCTGGGACGTTAAGGACATATGGGACATCTAGGACGTCTGGGACGTCTGGGACGTTAAGGACATATGGGACATCTGGGGCGTCTGGGACGTCTGGGACGTTAAGGACATATGGGACAATTACTACGCCTGGGATATGTGGGACATATGGGACATCTGGGACGTCTGGGACGTTAGGGACATATGGGACATCTGGGCCGTCTGGGACGTTAAGGACATATGGGACATCTAGGACGTCTGGGACGTCCGGGACGTTAAAGACATATGGGACATTTAGGACGCCTGGCACATTAGGGACATATGGGACATATGGGACATCTAATACGCCTGGGACATAAAGGATATATAAGACCTTTGGGACATCTGGGACGTCAGGGACGTTAGGGACATATGGCTCATCTTGGACGTCTGGGACGTTAAGGACATATAGGACATCTAGGACGTCTGGGACGTCAGGGGCGTTAGGGACATACGGGACAGCTGGGACGTCTGGGACGTTAGGGACATATGGGACATTTAGGACGTCTTGGACGTTAGGGACATATGGAACATCTAGGACGCCTGGGTCATTAGGGACACATGGGACATATGGGACATCTGGGACGTCTGGGACTTTAAGGACATATGGGACATCTAGGACGTCTGGGACGTCTGGGACTTTAAGGACATATGGGACATTTAGGACGCCTGGGACATTAGGGACATATGGGACATATGGGACATCTGGGACGCCTCGGACATTAGGGACATATGGGACATATGGGACATCTGGGACGTCTGGGACGTTAGGGACATATGGGACATCTGGGACGTCCGGGACGTTAATGACATATGGGACATCTAGGTCGTCTGGGACGTCTGGGACGTTAAGGACATATGGGACATTCAGGACGCCTGGGACTTTAGGGACATATGGGACATTTGGGACGTCTGGGACGTTTAGGACATATGGGACATCTGGGACGTCTGGGACGTTAAGGACATATGGGACATATAGGACATCTGGGACGTCTGGGACGTTAGGGACATATGGAACATCTAAGACGCCTGGGACATTAGAAACATATGGGACATATGGGACATCTGGAACGTCTGGGACGTTAAGGACATTTGGGACATCTAAGACGTCTGGGACGTCTGGAACGTTAAGGACATATGGGACATTTAGGACGCCTGGGACATTAGGGACATTTGGGACATATGGGACATCTGGGACGCCTGGGACATTAGGGACATATGGGACATATGGGAGGTCTGGGACGCCTGGGACATTAGGGACATATGGGACATATAGGACATCTGGGACGTCTGGGACGTTCTTGGCATATGGGACATCTGGGACGTCTGGGACGTTAAGGATATAAGGGACATCTAGCACGTCTGGGACGTTAGGGACATATGGGAGATCTGGGACGTCTGGGAAGTTAGGGACATATAAGACATCTAGGACGTCTGGGACTTTAGGGACATATGGAACATCTGGGACGTTAGGGACATATGGGACATCTGGGACGTCTGGGACGTTAGGGAGGTATAGGACATATGGGATATACTGGGACATCTGGGACGTTAAGGATATATGGGACATCTAGGACGTCTGGGACATTAGGGACATATGGGACATATGGGACATCTGGGACGTCTGGGACGTTAGGGACATATGGTAAATCTGGGACGTCTGGGACGTTAAGGACATATGGGACATCTAGGACGTCTGGGACGTCTGGGACATTAGGGACATATGGGACATATGGGACATCTGGGACGCCTCGGACATTAGGGACATATGGGGCATATGGGACATCTGGGACGTCTGGGACGTTAGGGACATATGGGACATCTGGGACGTCCGGGACGTTAATGACATATGGGACATCTAGGGCGTCTGGGACGTCTGGGACATTAAGGACATATGGGACATTTAGGACGCCTGGGACATTAGGGACATATGGGACATTTGGGACGTCTGGGACGTTAAGGACATATGGGACATCTGGGACGTCTGGGACGTTAAGGACATATGGGACATATAGGACATCTGGGACGTGTGGGACGTTAGGGACATAGGAAACATCTAGGACGCCTGGGACATTAGAAACATATGGGACATCTGGGACGTTAAGGACATTTGGGACATCTAAGACGTCTGGGACGTCTGGAACGTTAAGGACATATGGGACATTTAGGACGCCTGGGACATTAGGGACATTTGGGACATATGGGACATCTGGGACGCCTGGGACATTAGGGACATATGGGACACATTGAACATCTGGGACGTATGGGACGTTACGGACATATGGGACATCTGGGACGCCTGGGACGTCAAGGACATATGGGACATTTAGGAGGCCTGGGACATTAGGGACATATGGGACACATGGAACATCTGGGACGTCTGGGACGTTACGGACATATGGGACATCTGGGACGTCTGGGACGTTTAAGACATATGGGACATCTAGGACGTCTGGGACGTCTGGGACGTTAAGGACATATTGGACATTTAGGGCGCCCTGGAGGTTAGGGACATATGGGACATATGGGAGGTCTGGGACGCCTGGGACATTAGGGACATATGGGACATATAGGACATCTGGGACGTCTGGGACGTTATTGGCATATGGGACATCTGGGACGTCTGGGAACTTAAGGATATAAGGGACATCTAGCACGTCTGGGACGTTAGGGACATATGGGGGATCTGAGACGTCTGGGACGTTAGGGACATATAAGACATCTAGGACGTCTGGGACTTTATGGACATATGGAACATCTGGGACGTTAGGGACATATGGGACATCTGGGACGTCTGGGACGTTAGGGAGGTATAGGACATATGGGATATACTGGGACGTCTGGGACGTTAAGGATATATGGGACATCTAGGACGTCTGGGACATTAGGGACATATGGGACATATGGGACATCTGGGACGTCTGGGACGTTAGAAACATATGGTAAATCAG
The DNA here is from genome assembly GCA_940337035.1 of Agriotes lineatus. Classification (NCBI taxonomy): domain Eukaryota; kingdom Metazoa; phylum Arthropoda; class Insecta; order Coleoptera; family Elateridae; genus Agriotes; species Agriotes lineatus. The sequence goes on along the minus strand of CALNHX010004246.1, from coordinate 87,549 downwards.
GGACGTCTGGGACGTTAAGGACATATGGGACATCTAGGACGTCTGGGACGTCTGGGACGTTAAGGACATATGGGACATTTAGGACGCCTGGGACATTAGGGACATATGAAACATATGGGACATCTGGGACGCCTGGGACATTAGGGACATATGGGACTTATGGGACATCTGGGACTTCTGGGACGTTAGTTACATATGGGACATCTGGGACGTCTGGGACGTTAAGGACATATGGGACATCTGGGACGGTTGGGATGCTAGGGACATATGGGACATCTGGGACGTCTGGGACGTTAAGGACATATGGGACATCTAGGACGTCTGGGACGTCTGGGACGTTAAGGACATATGGGACATCTGGGGCGTCTGGGACGTCTGGGACGCTAGGGACATATGGGACATCTGGGACGTCTGGGACGTTAAGGACATATGGGACATCTAGGACGTCTGGGACGTCCGGGACGTTAAAGACATATGGGACATTTAGGACGCCTGGCACATTAGGGACATATCGGACATATGGGACATCTAATACGCCTGGGACGTCAGGGGCGTTAGGGACATATGGGACATCTAGGACGTCTGGGACGTCCGGGACGTTAAAGACATATGGGACATTTAGGACGCCTGGCACATTAGGGACATATCGGACATATGGGACATCTAATACGCCTGGGACGTCAGGGACGTTAGGGACATATGGGACATTTAGGACGTCTTGGACGTTAGGGACTTTAAGGACATATGGGACATTTAGGACGCCTGGGACATTAGGGACATATGGGACATATGCGACATCTGGGACGCCTCGGACATTAGGGACATATGGGACATATGGGACATCTGGGACGTCTGGGACGTTAGGGACATATGGGACATCTGGGACGTCCGGGACGTTAATGACATATGGGACATCTAGGGCGTCTGGGACGTCTGGGACGTTAAGGACATATGGAACATTCAGGACGCCTGGGACATTAGAGACATATTGGACATTTGGGACGTCTGGGACGATTAGGTCATATGGGACATCTGGGACGTCTGGGACGTTAAGGACATATGGGACATATAGGACATCTGGGACGTCTGGGACTTTAAGGACATATGGGACATCTAGGACGTCTGGGAAGTCTGGGACTTTAAGGACATATGGGACATTTAGGACGCCTGGGACATTAGTGACATATGGGACATATGGGACATCTGGGACGCCTCGGACATTAGGGACATATGGGACATATGGGACATCTAGGACGCCTGGGACATTAGAAACACATGGAACATATGAGACATTTGGGACGTCTGGGACGTTAACGACATATGGGACATCTAGGACGTCTGGGACGTCTGGGATGTTAAAAACGTATGGGACATTTAAGACGCCTGGGACATTAGGGACATTTGGGACATATGGGAGATCTGGGACGCCTGGGACATTAGGGACAGATGGGACATATAGGACAACTGGGACGTCTGGGACGTTAGGGACATATGGGACATCTGGGACGTCTGGGACGTTAAGGATATAAGGGACATCTAGGACGTCTGGGACGTTAGGGACATATGGGAGATCTGGGACGTCTGGGACGTTAGGGACATATAGGACATCTAGGACGTCTGGGACGTTAGGGACATATGGAACATCTGGGACGTTAGGGACATATGGGACATCTGGGACGTCTGGGACGTTAGGGACATATGGGACATTTAGGACGTCTTGGACGTTAGAGACATATGGAACATCTAGGACGCCTGGGTCATTAGGGACACATGGGACATATGGGACATCTGGGACGTCTCGGACTTTAAGGACATATGGGACATCTAGGACGTCTGGGACGTCTGGGACTTTAAGGACATATGGGACATTTAGGACGCCTGGGACATTAGGGACATATGGGACATATGGGACATCTGGGACGCCTCGGACATTAGGGACATATGGGACATATGGGACATCTGGGACGTCTGGGACGTTAGGGACATATGGGACATCTGGGACGTCCGGGACGTTAATGATATATGGGACATCTAGGTCGTCAGGGACGTCTGGGACGTTAAGGACATATGGGACATTCAGGACGCCTGGGACTTTAGGGACATATGGGACATTTGGGACGTCTGGGACGTTTAGGACGTATGGGACATCTGGGACGTCTGGGACGTTAAGGACATATGGGACATATAGGACATCTGGGACGTCTGGGACGTTAGGGACATATGGAACATCTAAGACGCCTGGGACATTAGAAACATATGGGACATATGGGACATCTGGAACGTCTGGGACGTTAAGGACATTTGGGACATCTAAGACGTCTGGGACGTCTGGAACGTTAAGGACATATGGGACATTTAGGACGCCTGGGACATTAGGGACATTTGGGACATATGGGACATCTGGGACGCCTGGTACATTAGGGACATATGGGACATATGGGAGGTCTGGGACGCCTGGGACATTAGGGACATATGGGACATATAGGACATCTGGGACGTCTGGGACGTTCTTGGCATATGGGACATCTGGGACGTGTGGGACGTTAAGGATATAAGGGACATCTAGCACGTCTGGGACGTTAGGGACATATGGGAGATCTGGGACGTCTGGGACGTTAGGGACATATAAGACATCTAGGACGTCTGGGACTTTAGGGACATATGGAACATCGGGGACGTTAGGGACATATGGGACATCTGGGACGTCTGGGACGTTAGGGAGGTATAGGACATATGGGATATACTGGGACATCTGGGACGTTAAGGATATATGGGACATCTAGGACGTCTGGGACATTAGGGACATATGGGACATATGGGACATCTGGGACGTCTGGGACGTTAGGGACATATGGTAAATCTGGGACGTCTGGGACGTTATGGACATATGGGACATCTAGGACGTCTGGGACGTCTGGGACATTAGGGACATATGGGACATATGGGACATCTGGGACGCCTCGGACATTAGGGACATATGGGGCATATGGGACATCTGGGACGTCTGGGACGTTAGGGACATATGGGACATCTGGAACGTCCGGGACGTTAATGACATATGGGACATCTAGGGCGTCTGGGACGTCTGGGACATTAAGGACATATGGGACATTTAGGACGCCTGGGACATTAGGGACATATGGGACATTTGGGACGTCTGGGACGTTAAGGACATATGGGACATCTGGGACGTCTGGGACGTTAAGGACATATGGGACATATAGGACATCTGGGACGTCTGGGACGTTAGGGACATATGAAACATCTAGGACGCCTGGGACATTAGAAACATATGGGACATCTGGGACGTTAAGGACATTTGGGACATCTAAGACGTCTGGGACGTCTGGAACGTTAAGGACATATGAGACATTTAGGACGCCTGGGACATTAGGGACATTTGGGACATATGGGACATCTGGGACGCCTGGGACATTAGGGACATATGGGACACATTGAACATCTGGGACGTATGAGACGTTACGGACATATGGGACATCTGGGACGCCTGGGACGTCAAGGACAAATGGGACATTTAGGAGGCCTGGGACATTAGGGACATATGGGACACATGGAACATCTCGGACGTCTGGGACGTTACGGACATATGGGAGATCTGGGACGTCTGGGACGTTTAAGACATATGGGACATCTAGGACGTCTGGGACGTCTGGGACGTTAAGGACATATTGGACATTTAGGGCGCCCTGGACGTTAGGGACATATGGGACATATGGGAGGTCTGGGACGCCTGGGACATTAGGGACATATGGGACATATAGGACATCTGGGACGTCTGGGACGTTATTGGCATATGGGACATCTGGGACGTCTGGGAACTTAAGGATATAAGGGACATCTAGCACGTCTGGGACGTTATAGACATATGAGGGATCTGAGACGTCTGGGACGTTAGGGACATATAAGACATCTAGGACGTCTGGGACTTTAGGGACATATGGAACATCTGGGACGTTAGGGACATATGGGACATCTGGGACGTCTGGGACGTTAAGGATATATGGGACATCTAGGACGTCTGGGACATTAGGGACATATGGGACATATGGGACATCTGGGACGTCTGGGACGTTAGAATCATATGGTATATCAGGGACGTCTGGGACGTTAAGGACATATGGGACATCTAGGAGGTCTGGGACGTCTGGGACGTAAAGGACATATGGGACATTTAGGACGCCTGGGACATTAGGGACATATGAAACATATGGGACATCTGGGACGCCTGGGACATTAGGGACATATGGGACATCTGGGACTTCTGGGACGTTAGTTACATATGGGACATCTGGGACGTCTGGGACGTTAAGGACATATGGGACATCTGGGACGGTTGGGATGCTAGGGACATATGGGACATCTGGGACGTCTGGGACGTTAAGGACATATGGGACATCTAGGACGTCTGGGACGTTAAGGACATATGGGACATCTGGGGCGTCTGGGACGTCTGGGACGTTAAGGACATATGGGACAATTACTACGCCTGGGATATTTTGGACATATGGGACATCTGGGACGTCTGGGACGCTAGGGACATATGAAACATCTGGGACGTCTGGGACGTTAAGGACATAAGGGACATCTAGGACGTCTGGGACGTCCGGGACGTTAAAGACATATGGGACATCTAGGACATCTGGGACGTCTGGGACGTTAAGGACATATGGGACATCTAGGACGTCTGGGACGTTAAGGACATATGGGACATCTGGGGCGTCTGGGACGTCTGGGACGTTAAGGACATATGGGACAATTACTACGCCTGGGATATTTTGGACATATGGGACATCTGGGACGTCTGGGACGTTAGGGACATATGGGACATCTGGGACGTCCGGGACGTTAATGACATATGGGACATCTAGGTCGTCTGGGACGTCTGGGACGTTAAGGACATATGGGACATTCAGGACGCCTGGGACTTTAGGGACATATGGGACATTTGGGACGTCTGGGACGTTTAGGACATATGGGACATCTGGGACGTCTGGGACGTTAAGGACATATGGGACATATAGGACATCTGGGACGTCTGGGACGTTAGGGACATATGGAACATCTAAGACGCCTGGGACATTAGAAACATATGGGACATATGGGACATCTGGAACGTCTGGGACGTTAAGGACATTTGGGACATCTAAGACGTCTGGGACGTCTGGAACGTTAAGGACATATGGGACATTTAGGACGCCTGGTACATTAGGGACATTTGGGACATATGGGACATCTGGGACGCCTGGGACATTAGGGACATATGGGACATATGGGAGGTCTGGGACGCCTGGGACATTAGGGACATATGGGACATATAGGACATCTGGGACGTCTGGGACGTTCTTGGCATATGGGACATCTGGGACGTCTGGGACGTTAAGGATATAAGGGACATCTAGCACGTCTGGGACGTTAGGGACATATGGGAGATCTGGGACGTCTGGGAAGTTAGGGAAATATAAGACATCTAGGACGTCTGGGACTTTAGGGACATATGGAACATCTGGGACGTTAGGGACATATGGGACATCTGGGACGTCTGGGACGTTAGGGAGGTATAGGACATATGGGATATACTGGGACATCTGGGACGTTAAGGATATATGGGACATCTAGGACGTCTGGGACATTAGGGACATATGGGACATATGGGACATCTGGGACGTCTGGGACGTTAGGGACATATGGTAAATCTGGGACGTCTGGGACGTTAAGGACATATGGGACATCTAGGACGTCTGGGACGTCTGGGACATTAGGGACATATGGGACATATGGGACATCTGGGACGCCTCGGACATTAGGGACATATGGGGCATATGGGACATCTGGGACGTCTGGGACGTTAGGGACATATGGGACATCTGGGACGTCCGGGACGTTAATGACATATGGGACATCTAGGGCGTCTGGGACGTCTGGGACATTAAGGACATATGGGACATTTAGGACGCCTGGGACATTAGGGACATATGGGACATTTGGGACGTCTGGGACGTTAAGGACATATGGGACATCTGGGACGTCTGGGACGTTAAGGACATATGGGACATATAGGACATCTGGGACGTCTGGGACGTTAGGGACATAGGAAACATCTAGGACGCCTGGGACATTAGAAACATATGGGACATCTGGGACGTTAAGGACATTTGGGACATCTAAGACGTCTGGGACGTCTGGAACGTTAAGGACATATGGGACATTTAGGACGCCTGGGACATTAGGGACATTTGGGACATATGGGACATCTGGGACGCCTGGGACATTAGGGACATATGGGACACATTGAACATCTGGGACGTATGGGACGTTACGGACATATGGGACATCTGGGACGCCTGGGACGTCAAGGACATATGGGACATTTAGGAGGCCTGGGACATTAGGGACATATGGGACACATGGAACATCTGGGACGTCTGGGACGTTACGGACATATGGGACATCTGGGACGTCTGGGACGTTTAAGACATATGGGACATCTAGGACGTCTGGGACGTCTGGGACGTTAAGGACATATTGGACATTTAGGGCGCCCTGGAGGTTAGGGACATATGGGACATATGGGAGGTCTGGGACGCCTGGGACATTAGGGACATATGGGACATATAGGACATCTGGGACGTCTGGGACGTTATTGGCATATGGGACATCTGGGACGTCTGGGAACTTAAGGATATAAGGGACATCTAGCACGTCTGGGACGTTAGGGACATATGGGGGATCTGAGACGTCTGGGACGTTAGGGACATATAAGACATCTAGGACGTCTGGGACTTTAGGGACATATGGAACATCTGGGACGTTAGGGACATATGGGACATCTGGGACGTCTGGGACGTTAGGGAGGTATAGGACATATGGGATATACTGGGACGTCTGGGACGTTAAGGATATATGGGACATCTAGGACGTCTGGGACATTAGGGACATATGGGACATATGGGACATCTGGGACGTCTGGGACGTTAGAAACATATGGTAAATCAGGGACGTCTGGGACGTTAAGGACATATGGGACATCTAGGACGTCTGGGACGTCTGGGACGTTAAGGACATATGGGACATTTAGGACGCCTGGGACATTAGGGACATATGAAACATATGGGACATCTGGGACGCCTGGGACATTAGGGACATATGGGACTTATGGGACATCTGGGACTTCTGGGACGTTAGTTACATATGGGACATCTGGGACGTCTGGGACGTTAAGGACATATGGGACATCTGGGACGGTTGGGATGCTAGGGACATATGGGACATCTGGAACGTCTGGGACGTTAAGGACATATGGGACATCTAGGACGTCTGGGACGTCTGGGACGTTAAGGACATATGGGACATCTGGGGCGTCTGGGACGTCTGGGACGCTAGGGACATATGGGACGTCTGGGACGTCTGGGACGTTAAGGACATATGGGACATCTAGGACGTCTGGGACGTCCGGGACGTTAAAGACATATGGGACATTTAGGACGCCTGGCACATTAGGGACATATCGGACATATGGGACATCTAATACGCCTGGGACGTCAGGGGCGTTAGGGACATATGGGACATCTAGGACGTCTGGGACGTCCGGGACGTTAAAGACATATGGGACATTTAGGACGCCTGGCACATTAGGGACATATCGGACATATGGGACATCTAATACGCCTGGGACGTCAGGGACGTTAGGGACATATGGGACATTTAGGACGTCTTGGACGTTAGGGACTTTAAGGACATATGGGACATTTAGGACGCCTGGGACATTAGGGACATATGGGACATATGCGACATCTGGGACGCCTCGGACATTAGGGACATATGGGACATATGGGACATCTGGGACGTCTGGGACGTTAGGGACATATGGGACATCTGGGACGTCCGGGACGTTAATGACATATGGGACATCTAGGGCGTCTGGGACGTCTGGGACGTTAAGGACATATGGAACATTCAGGACGCCTGGGACATTAGAGACATATTGGACATTTGGGACGTCTGGGACGATTAGGTCATATGGGACATCTGGGACGTCTGGGACGTTAAGGACATATGGGACATATAGGACATCTGGGACGTCTGGGACTTTAAGGACATATGGGACATCTAGGACGTCTGGGAAGTCTGGGACTTTAAGGACATATGGGACATTTAGGACGCCTGGGACATTAGTGACATATGGGACATATGGGACATCTGGGACGCCTCGGACATTAGGGACATATGGGACATATGGGACATCTAGGACGCCTGGGACATTAGAAACACATGGAACATATGAGACATTTGGGACGTCTGGGACGTTAACGACATATGGGACATCTAGGACGTCTGGGACGTCTGGGATGTTAAAAACGTATGGGACATTTAAGACGCCTGGGACATTAGGGACATTTGGGACATATGGGAGATCTGGGACGCCTGGGACATTAGGGACAGATGGGACATATAGGACAACTGGGACGTCTGGGACGTTAGGGACATATGGGACATCTGGGACGTCTGGGACGTTAAGGATATAAGGGACATCTAGGACGTCTGGGACGTTAGGGACATATGGGAGATCTGGGACGTCTGGGACGTTAGGGACATATAGGACATCTAGGACGTCTGGGACGTTAGGGACATATGGAACATCTGGGACGTTAGGGGACATATGGGACATCTGGGACGTCTGGGACGTTAGGGACATATGGGACATTTAGGACGTCTTGGACGTTAGGGACATATGGAACATCTAGGACGCCTGGGTCATTAGGGACACATGGGACATATGGGACATCTGGGACGTCTCGGACTTTAAGGACATATGGGACATCTAGGACGTCTGGGACGTCTGGGACTTTAAGGACATATGGGACATTTAGGACGCCTGGGACATTAGGGACATATGGGACATATGGGACATCTGGGACGCCTCGGACATTAGGGACATATGGGACATATGGGACATCTGGGACGTCTGGGACGTTAGGGACATATGGGACATCTGGGACGTCCGGGACGTTAATGACATATGGGACATCTAGGTCGTCAGGGACGTCTGGGACGTTAAGGACATATGGGACATTCAGGACGCCTGGGACTTTAGGGACATATGGGACATTTGGGACGTCTGGGACGTTTAGGACGTATGGGACATCTGGGACGTCTGGGACGTTAAGGACATATGGGACATATAGGACATCTGGGACGTCTGGGACGTTAGGGACATATGGAACATCTAAGACGCCTGGGACATTAGAAACATATGGGACATATGGGACATCTGGAACGTCTGGGACGTTAAGGACATTTGGGACATCTAAGACGTCTGGGACGTCTGGAACGTTAAGGACATATGGGACATTTAGGACGCCTGGGACATTAGGGACATTTGGGACATATGGGACATCTGGGACGCCTGGGACATTAGGGACATATGGGACATATGGGAGGTCTGGGACGCCTGGGACATTAGGGACATATGGGACATATAGGACATCTGGGACGTCTGGGACGTTCTTGGCATATGGGACATCTGGGACGTCTGGGACGTTAAGGATATAAGGGACATCTAGCACGTCTGGGACGTTAGGGACATATGGGAGATCTGGGACGTCTGGGACGTTAGGGACATATAAGACATCTAGGACGTCTGGGACTTTAGGGACATATGGAACATCGGGGACGTTAGGGACATATGGGACATCTGGGACGTCTGGGACGTTAGGGAGGTATAGGACATATGGGATATACTGGGACATCTGGGACGTTAAGGATATATGGGACATCTAGGACGTCTGGGACATTAGGGACATATGGGACATATGGGACATCTGGGACGTCTGGGACGTTAGGGACATATGGTAAATCTGGGACGTCTGGGACGTTATGGACATATGGGACATCTAGGACGTCTGGGACGTCTGGGACATTAGGGACATATGGGACATATGGGACATCTGGGACGCCTCGGAAATTAGGGACATATGGGGCATATGGGACATCTGGGACGTCTGGGACGTTAGGGACATATGGGACATCTGGAACGTCCGGGACGTTAATGACATATGGGACATCTAGGGCGTCTGGGACGTCTGGGACATTAAGGACATATGGGACATTTAGGACGCCTGGGACATTAGGGACATATGGGACATTTGGGACGTCTGGGACGTTAAGGACATATGGGACATCTGGGACGTCTGGGACGTTAAGGACATATGGGACATATAGGACATCTGGGACGTCTGGGACGTTAGGGACATATGAAACATCTAGGACGCCTGGGACATTAGAAACATATGGGACATCTGGGACGTTAAGGACATTTGGGACATCTAAGACGTCTGGGACGTCTGGAACGTTAAGGACATATGGGACATTTAGGACGCCTGGGACATTAGGGACATTTGGGACATATGGGACATCTGGGACGCCTGGGACATTAGGGACATATGGGACACATTGAACATCTGGGACGTATGAGACGTTACGGACATATGGGACATCTGGGACGCCTGGGACGTCAAGGACAAATGGGACATTTAGGAGGCCTGGGACATTAGGGACATATGGGACACATGGAACATCTGGGACGTCTGGGACGTTACGGACATATGGGAGATCTGGGACGTCTGGGACGTTTAAGACATATGGGACATCTAGGACGTCTGGGACGTCTGGGACGTTAAGGACATATTGGACATTTAGGGCGCCCTGGACGTTAGGGACATATGGGACATATGGGAGGTCTGGGACGCCTGGGACATTAGGGACATATGGGACATATAGGACATCTGGGACGTCTGGGACGTTATTGGCATATGGGACATCTGGGACGTCTGGGAACTTAAGGATATAAGGGACATCTAGCACGTCTGGGACGTTAGGGACATATGAGGGATCTGAGACGTCTGGGACGTTAGGGACATATAAGACATCTAGGACGTCTGGGACTTTAGGGACATATGGAACATCTGGGACGTTAGGGACATATGGGACATCTGGGACGTCTGGGACGTTAAGGATATATGGGACATCTAGGACGTCTGGGACATTAGGGACATATGGGACATATGGGACATCTGGGACGTCTGGGACGTTAGAATCATATGGTATATCAGGGACGTCTGGGACGTTAAGGACATATGGGACATCTAGGAGGTCTGGGACGTCTGGGACGTAAAGGACATATGGGACATTTAGGACGCCTGGGACATTAGGGACATATGAAACATATGGGACATCTGGGACGCCTGGGACATTAGGGACATATGGGACATATGGGACATCTGGGACTTCTGGGACGTTAGTTACATATGGGACATCTGGGACGTCTGGGACGTTAAGGACATATGGGACATCTGGGACGGTTGGGATGCTAGGGACATATGGGACATCTGGGACGTCTGGGACGTTAAGGACATATGGGACATCTAGGACGTCTGGGACGTTAAGGACATATGGGACATCTGGGGCGTCTGGGACGTCTGGGACGTTAAGGACATATGGGACAATTACTACGCCTGGGATATTTTGGACATATGGGACATCTGGGACGTCTGGGACGCTAGGGACATATGAAACATCTGGGACGTCTGGGACGTTAAGGACATAAGGGACATCTAGGACGTCTGGGACGTCCGGGACGTTAAAGACATATGGGACATTTAGGACGCCTGGCACATTAGGGACATATCGGACATATGGGACATCTAATACGCCTGGGACGTCAGGGGCGTTAGGGACATACGGGACAGCTGGAACGTCTGGGGCGTCAGGGACATATGGGACATTTAGGACGTCTTGGACGTTAGGGACTTTAAGGACATATGGGACATTTAGGACGCCTGGGACATTAGGGACATATGGGACATATGCGACATCTGGGACGCCTCGGACATTAGGGACATATGGGACATATGGGACATCTGGGACGTCTGGGACGTTAGGGACATATGGGACATCTGGGACGTCCGGGACGTTAATGACATATGGGACATCTAGGGCGTCTGGGACGTCTGGGACGTTAAGGACATATGGGACATTCAGGACGCCTGGGACATTAGAGACATATTGGACATTTGGGACGTCTGGGACGATTAGGACATATGGGACATCTGGGACGTCTGGGACGTTAAGGACATATGGGACATGTAGGACATCTGGGACGTCTGGGACTTTAAGGACATATGGGACATCTAGGACGTCTGGGAAGTCTGGGACTTTAAGGACATATGGGACATTTAGGACGCCTGGGACATTAGTGACATATGGGACATATGGGACATCTGGGACGCCTCGGACATTAGGGACATATGGGACATATGGGACATCTAGGACGCCTGGGACATTAGGAACACATGGGACATATGGGACATCTGGGACGTCTCGGACTTTAAGGACATATGGGACATCTAGGACGTCTGGGACGTCTGGGACTTTAAGGACATATGGGACATTTAGGACGCCTGGGACATTAGGGACATATGGGACATATGGGACATCTGGGACGCCTCGGACATTAGGGACATATGGGACATATGGGACATCTGGGACGTCTGGGACGTTAGGGACATATGGGACATCTGGGACGTCCGGGACGTTAATGACATATGGGACATCTAGGTCGTCAGGGACGTCTGGGACGTTAAGGACATATGGGACATTCAGGACGCCTGGGACTTTAGGGACATATGGGACATTTGGGACGTCTGGGACGTTTAGGACGTATGGGACATCTGGGACGTCTGGGACGTTAAGGACATATGGGACATATAGGACATCTGGGACGTCTGGGACGTTAGGGACATATGGAACATCTAAGACGCCTGGGACATTAGAAACATATGGGACATATGGGACATCTGGAACGTCTGGGACGTTAAGGACATTTGGGACATCTAAGACGTCTGGGACGTCTGGAACGTTAAGGACATATGGGACATTTAGGACGCCTGGGACATTAGGGACATTTGGGACATATGGGACATCTGGGACGCCTGGGACATTAGGGACATATGGGACATATGGGAGGTCTGGGACGCCTGGGACATTAGGGACATATGGGACATATAGGACATCTGGGACGTCTGGGACGTTCTTGGCATATGGGACATCTGGGACGTCTGGGACGTTAAGGATATAAGGGACATCTAGCACGTCTGGGACGTTAGGGACATATGGGAGATCTGGGACGTCTGGGACGTTAGGGACATATAAGACATCTAGGACGTCTGGGACTTTAGGGACATATGGAACATCGGGGACGTTAGGGACATATGGGACATCTGGGACGTCTGGGACGTTAGGGAGGTATAGGACATATGGGATATACTGGGACATCTGGGACGTTAAGGATATATGGGACATCTAGGACGTCTGGGACATTAGGGACATATGGGACATATGGGACATCTGGGACGTCTGGGACGTTAGGGACATATGGTAAATCTGGGACGTCTGGGACGTTATGGACATATGGGACATCTAGGACGTCTGGGACGTCTGGGACATTAGGGACATATGGGACATATGGGACATCTGGGACGCCTCGGACATTAGGGACATATGGGGCATATGGGACATCTGGGACGTCTGGGACGTTAGGGACATATGGGACATCTGGAACGTCCGGGACGTTAATGACATATGGGACATCTAGGGCGTCTGGGACGTCTGGGACATTAAGGACATATGGGACATTTAGGACGCCTGGGACATTAGGGACATATGGGACATTTGGGACGTCTGGGACGTTAAGGACATATGGGACATCTGGGACGTCTGGGACGTTAAGGACATATGGGACATATAGGACATCTGGGACGTCTGGGACGTTAGGGACATATGAAACATCTAGGACGCCTGGGACATTAGAAACATATGGGACATCTGGGACGTTAAGGACATTTGGGACATCTAAGACGTCTGGGACGTCTGGAACGTTAAGGACATATGGGACATTTAGGACGCCTGGGACATTAGGGACATTTGGGACATATGGGACATCTGGGACGCCTGGGACATTAGGGACATATGGGACACATTGAACATCTGGGACGTATGAGACGTTACGGACATATGGGACATCTGGGACGCCTGGGACGTCAAGGACAAATGGGACATTTAGGAGGCCTGGGACATTAGGGACATATGGGACACATGGAACATCTGGGACGTCTGGGACGTTACGGACATATGGGAGATCTGGGACGTCTGGGACGTTTAAGACATATGGGACATCTAGGACGTCTGGGACGTCTGGGACGTTAAGGACATATTGGACATTTAGGGCGCCCTGGACGTTAGGGACATATGGGACATATGGGAGGTCTGGGACGCCTGGGACATTAGGGACATATGGGACATATAGGACATCTGGGACGTCTGGGACGTTATTGGCATATGGGACATCTGGGACGTCTGGGAACTTAAGGATATAAGGGACATCTAGCACGTCTGGGACGTTAGGGACATATGAGGGATCTGAGACGTCTGGGACGTTAGGGACATATAAGACATCTAGGACGTCTGGGACTTTAGGGACATATGGAACATCTGGGACGTTAGGGACATATGGGACATCTGGGACGTCTGGGACGTTAAGGATATATGGGACATCTAGGACGTCTGGGACATTAGGGACATATGGGACATATGGGACATCTGGGACGTCTGGGACGTTAGAATCATATGGTATATCAGGGACGTCTGGGACGTTAAGGACATATGGGACATCTAGGAGGTCTGGGACGTCTGGGACGTAAAGGACATATGGGACATTTAGGACGCCTGGGACATTAGGGACATATGAAACATATGGGACATCTGGGACGCCTGGGACATTAGGGACATATGGGACATATGGGACATCTGGGACTTCTGGGACGTTAGTTACATATGGGACATCTGGGACGTCTGGGACGTTAAGGACATATGGGACATCTGGGACGGTTGGGATGCTAGGGACATATGGGACATCTGGGACGTCTGGGACGTTAAGGACATATGGGACATCTAGGACGTCTGGGACGTTAAGGACATATGGGACATCTGGGGCGTCTGGGACGTCTGGGACGTTAAGGACATATGGGACAATTACTACGCCTGGGATATTTTGGACATATGGGACATCTGGGACGTCTGGGACGCTAGGGACATATGAAACATCTGGGACGTCTGGGACGTTAAGGACATAAGGGACATCTAGGACGTCTGGGACGTCCGGGACGTTAAAGACATATGGGACATTTAGGACGCCTGGCACATTAGGGACATATCGGACATATGGGACATCTAATACGCCTGGACGTCAGGGGCGTTAGGGACATACGGGACAGCTGGAACGTCTGGGGCGTCAGGGACATATGGGACATTTAGGACGTCTTGGACGTTAGGGACTTTAAGGACATATGGGACATTTAGGACGCCTGGGACATTAGGGACATATGGGACATATGCGACATCTGGGACGCCTCGGACATTAGGGACATATGGGACAATATGGGGACATCTGGGACGTCTGGGACGTTAGGGACATATGGGACATCTGGGACGTCCGGGACGTTAATGACATATGGGACATCTAGGGCGTCTGGGACGTCTGGGACGTTAAGGACATATGGGACATTCAGGACGCCTGGGACATTAGAGACATATTGGACATTTGGGACGTCTGGGACCGATTAGGACATATGGGACATCTGGGACGTCTGGGACGTTAAGGACATATGGGACATATAGGACATCTGGGACGTCTGGGACTTTAAGGACATATGGGACATCTAGGGACGTCTGGGAAGTCTGGGACTTTAAGGACATATGGGACATTTAGGACGCCTGGGACATTAGTGACATATGGGACATATGGGACATCTGGGACGCCTCGGACATTAGGGACATATGGGACATATGGGACATCTAGGACGCCTGGGACATTAGGAACACATGGAACATATGAGACATTTGGGACGTCCTGGGACGTTAACGACATATGGGACATCTAGGACGTCTGGGACGTCTGGGACGTTAAAAACATATGGGACATTTAGGACGCCTGGGACATTAAGGGACATTTGGGACATATGGGAGATCTGGGACGCCTGGGACATTAGGGACAGATGGGACATATAGGACAACTGGGACGTCTGGGACGTTAGGGACATATGGGACATCTGGGACGTCTGGGACGTTAAGGATATAAGGGACATCTAGGACGTCTGGGGACGTTAGGGACATATGGGAGATCTGGGACGTCTGGGACGTTAGGGACATATAGGACATCTAGGACGTCTGGGACGTTAAGGGACATATGGAACATCTGGGACGTTAGGGACATATGGGACATCTGGGACGTCTGGGACGTTAGGGACATATGGGACATTTAGGACGTCTTGGACGTTAGGGACATATGGAACATCTAGGACGCCTGGGTCATTAGGGACACATGGGACATATGGGACATCTGGGACGTCTCGGACTTTAAGGACATATGGGACATCTAGGACGTCTGGGACGTCCTGGGACTTTAAGGACATATGGGACATTTAGGACGCCTGGGACATTAGGGACATATGGGACATATGGGACATCTGGGACGCCTCGGACATTAGGGACATATGGGACATATGGGACATCTGGGACGTCTGGGACGTTAGGGACATATGGGACATCTGGGACTTCCGGGACGTTAATGACATATGGGACATCTGGGACGTCTGGGACGTTAAGGACATATGGGACATATAGGACATCTGGGACGTCTGGGACGTTAGGGACATATGGAACATCTAGGACGCCTGGGACATTAGAAACATATGGGACATATGGAAGATCTGGGACGTTAAGGACATTTGGGACATCTAAGACGTCTGGGACGTCTGGAACGTTAAGGACATATGGGACATTTAGGACGCCTGGGACATTAGGGACATTTGGGACATATGGGACATCTGGGACGCCTGGGACATTAGGGACATATGGGACACATTGAACATCTGGGACGTCCTGGGACTTTACGGACATATGGGACATCTGGGACGCCTGGGACGTCAAGGACATATGGGACCCCAGGTAGCACAAACATGTTGGGCCAACATTGGCTTTCCATTATTGGCTGTATATTGGAAATGTAACGCTTTGTTAAATTGGTAAGGCATTCGTAACAAATGTTTAACCAACATACCACTTGCTATGTAGGTAAGACAGATGATGCCTATGTTGGATATATGTTGGCAGCCAATGTTTAACCAACATATCAATTACTATGTAGGCGAGACAGATGCAGTTTATATTGGATACATGTTGACAGCCAATGTTTAACCAACATATGATTTACTATGTAGGTGAGATAATTGCAACTTATATTGGATACATGTTGGCAGCCAATGTTTAACCAACATACCATATACTATGCAGGCGAGACAGATGCCGCTTATATTGGATACATGTTGACAGCCAATGTTTAACCAACATATGATTTACTATATAGGTGAGACAATTGCAGCTTTTATTGGATACATGTTGTCAGCCAATGTTTAAGCAGCATTCTCTTTACTATGCAGGTATGACAATTATAACTTATTATATTGGACGTATGTGGCTGCCAATCGTTAATCAACATATTATGTCGATTAACGATGGGCTGCCAACACTCGTTCAATATAAGTTATAATTGTCATACCTGCATAGTAAAGAGAATGCTGGTTAAACATTGACTGCCAACATATATCCAATATAAGCTGCATCTGTCTCGCCTACATAGTAATTGTGCATATCATGCATTACTATTTATTTAAGACAATGACAGCTACAAGAGTATTTTCAATAATATTTATTTGCGTGAAAGTTTTTTAACAATAATAATAATAGCACTAATAATAATTTTAAAAAAATTATAATAATACACAATAGAAGATATACAGAATCGCATTTAAGATACATAATTAATAATATTTACAGAGTATATATGAACTTATATCTATAAAATTTCCTAATAATAATAATTATAATAAAAATAATAATAAAAAAACTCCCAATACAAGATATACAGCCTCTTGCAAGTTAAGTGCTCACTATTTTTAACTTTGTTTAGTATTGGAGCTACGAGGTCGATTAACTTAACAAAAGTATGTAATTTTTTACGCTGATTACGACTATTACGAGATATTCTTAAAACAAAAATTTTTTAAATGAAATACCCTGCATATTATGACATATTTCGATAAAGAATTACATTTTTTAATAAAAAATGTTCAAATACACCATATGACTAAAGTTGGAAACAAAGAATAAAGCATCAACTATCTCCCCCCATCACACACGTGTTCTAGGATTTATAACATCATGCCTATCCATGAAAACTAGTTTTTGTGGATATACAGAAAAATGGATTCTCGATATTGCAATTGCGGTTTTTCTTGCTATTAAACTTTTCAGAGTTAGAAAAAAGTTGTTTATTACCCGAAAGAAAATGCTGAAAATTGCTGAGTAACAATAATATATAAAAAAATATTATTATTAATAATAATAATAATAATAGTATCAGTCACTGGCATAACTCCACAATGGTTTATACAAACCCTACAAACACTCAATGTACCCCCATATATACACACATCTACCCAAAAATCAGTCCTTTCCAACACTTAAATTTTGTAAATCTATAAAACAAATTATGACTTGAAGATTAACTTTAATAATATGTAGCCCGGTAATCTAATATAGAACCCGTGAAAAAATCAATAATACTAATAATACATAATTCAAAATAAAATACACAAGATGACAGACACACTTAACTCACCTAGTTTATACAGATTATATAATATATCTGCGGGATTCATAATTAGTCAACAAAACCTCAGGCATAAAGAACACAAAGTTTATATCAATATGTGGATTTAACCAAATGGTTACCGAGACACAAGGTGTTGAAATTTTCTCATATTTTTAATTGGAAACAGACATTAATTTTATTTATCGAACACGGTACATTTGTAAATTTGAAATAGCAGAATAACCGTTAACTTGCCCCCTTCTTTTTTTTTGAAAATTTAATATACATTTCAAAAATGCACACAGAAAATCTCTGAAAATTTAATGAACATCCCCTCCCTCCTATTCAGAAAAAATCAGTACGGTGTATAATAAATAAAAAGGAAATTCCAACACCTCGTATCTCGGTAACCTATTGGTTAAGTAGATATGTTCATTGTTCATCCATAAGTCTTCTCTTTTTTTGCATGAGGAATTTACTGTTTCAATTTGGTTCACTAATTATGAATCCGCCTGTAAAATTTCTAAAATAAAACAATATAAAGTAAAATCCACAAAATCTGGCACTTAAGAATAAGATTATTAGTATTTACACACTACATTTAAACTAATACGAGTATATACCTACATAATATTCAGATTCGTTTTTCGGTGTTTTCTTCCCCCGTCCCTGTCTTTGGCCGTGCGCAAGAAGGTGCCTACTCTATCTTTGAACTCGAATTTCGTAGTATTAGGGAACCTTCGCCGAATCGCTCCTGTAATAAATAACGAAATTATTATATGATTTATCACGGAATCCGCATTGTCAAGAAAGCCAATGAATTCCCCATACCTTAAGTACAAAAAGAACCATGTTTTTTTAAATCATAGGTACAGTTCTGAATTTTCATGAAACAAAAAGTGATTTTTTTTCAAAATACGTATGCGTTTTTAGAATAAATATTGTTTTAAAAGTATCTAAGCCCGCCGTGTAGTTTTTCTTGGCCAGAGAAAAATCGTTAATTTGTGGTTGTCGGTCCTTCAAAATTGCGCTAATAAAATGTTTGTATATTTTATCCACTTTTCTATGCTTTCGAACTCGACCAGTCATTTTCTTCTACAAACGTTTAATTAGCTAAATTATATAGGTATAGAGAACAATGGGTTCAACTTACCTTTTTCGCTGCAAACGT
Organism: Agriotes lineatus; assembly: GCA_940337035.1. Lineage (NCBI taxonomy): Eukaryota > Metazoa > Arthropoda > Insecta > Coleoptera > Elateridae > Agriotes > Agriotes lineatus. The sequence goes on along the minus strand of CALNHX010004246.1, from coordinate 67,594 downwards.
GATTAAAAACGATACACTTTACTAGGATGGTAGGAGCTAGGAAGCAAGTACGAACAGTATCTGCATATCTGCTGCAATGGAACTTGGAAGCGGTCAAACGCCCTTCTTTAGGTTGCTAAACCAAAAACCAACGAACAAATACGCAGTGGCGTACCACGCACTTGATGTTCTCGTAATAACTGCCGCTTTTAAAAACATGACAAAGCTATGTAGATAGAGCTAGAAAATCAGAGGTTAACGTTTTTTACATTCAAGTTTCTAATATTATTTTGTAATCTACAGCTGAAAATCTATACAGTGAAATAATTACTACTATAAATTACTTTATACTTCTTCATACTAAAAACTGATTATAAAGATGTGCATTTTCAAAGTTTCGTTTCATTATTTTTTATTTGAATGTCATCCTCCATGCTGCGTCGCTATACCATCCCATCGCCTTTGTAATTCGGGGTTATGTACGTTATGATAACAATTTAAATATACTTCCCGCTTTTATGCGTGTCTGTTACCGAAAAAAAAAAAACTTAAGTTGTGTTTAAAAAATAGGTAATAACTTGTAGTGGAGTTAAACTTTTCTTTTTCTGACAAAGTAGTGAAGAACGCTTATTGCTTACATTCAACGGTAGAACTTCGATAGCCATCGAGCTAAAGTAAACTGAGGCCGTTTTCTCGTTCTCGCTCTCATTTTCGCACCGAGAACGACAGCGGCGTTAGTGAATCGAGTGTGAGAGCGAGAAGTAGGATGGCAGAGGACCGAGAATTTTGACCTAACTATCGCTCTAGGTTTACAAAAAAAAATGCTAAAGCAGTTTTAGAATTTCCATAGAAAACAATTTTAATTTATTAGTTTCTTGGTCCACGACAGCTATAGTGTCAACTAAGACCTCTAGTCTTCGATCTCCTAATCGAGAGCGAGGGTAGAGAATAGAGCAAGAACGATCATTTCTCGGTCTCGTTCTCAGCTCTCGCGAAATACTAAACAAAGCAGCTCGAGTGACATCAAGATAAAAAAAACAATAAAAAAAAAAGGAAACTGATATAATGTCATCAACTCATCATATTAGCGATTATTTGACCTCAAAAAGAACAATGTTTAAATTAGTTTATGACTATGATGTTACTGTAGACTATGGATTTTTTATAGAAGATTACAAAAAACGCTAATACAAATTTTAAAAAGTTAGAAACCAATTTCCTATTTCAATAAATCTAAAACAGGGACAAATAAATGTAGACATATTAATATTAACAAATTGTACATTAGGTACTGTAATTGCTAATTGCTAATATTCTTGTTTGAGCACTAATCGGGATCGATTTCGGTATCTGGAAAACCGCTGATCGCCTTGCTCGCCTTGGAATTTGTGGACTGTATGGATTGTAGGTTTCACTGAATTATACGCACGTTGAAAAGCAGAAGTAGTAATTTATTGCCATAAATTAACACTAACAGTTTAACATTTACAAAGAATTAGTTTTCGTAGTGCGTGACCGGTTTGCATGCTGCCACTTTGACAGATGAAACGTAAGTGTTTTTAGAATCGGAAGCACGCCCGGCAGTCTACTGCGCACAGTATAAATACAGAATGTAAGAGAGGCGGCAAAAGTTTATAAAGTCCTTAACATACCGCCCGCCTTGGAAAGGGTAACCTTTCAAATAAAACAGTACAGAGTTGACATGTAACATGAACACACATATATACAAAGCCTAATAGTACATGGTCCTTAATCTAGTACAAGAAAACCCGAACAATGGGGAGCCAAAGGCTTTACGAAAACTGCGCTGAACGCTAACGCACTAGTTCACAACACTAGGTAGCGGGCAACAATTTGGCGAAGGATCGTTTCACGATTCCTGACACAGTGTTCACTGACGCCACACGCGTAACGCCGTCAAGGCCAGGGTGCAGCTCGGTGACCCGGCCTAACCTCCACTTCAGAGGGGGTAGATTGTCATCCTTGATGAGGACCATGGAACCAGGCTGGAGGTCCGAAAGGATGCGTGCGCCATTTGGTGCGCTGTTGGAGTTCCGAGATGTACTCTTTACTCCATCTCTTCCACACATTCTGGTGAAGTTGTTGTATTCTCTGGTATTTAGACAGCCGAGACTCGACTATCTCAGTAACGTTGGGATCAGGCAATGACACCAACGGACGACCAATCAGGAAATGAGCAGGAGTCAAAGGCTGAAGGTCGTTGGGATCAGAGGACAAAGGAGACAGGGGGTCGGGAGTTTAAGGTCGCTTCCACCTGTGCCAACAAAGTGCTAAATTCATCATAATTTAGACTAGCGTTACCTATAACGCGACGTATGTGATGTTTGGAGGACTTGATTCCGGCCTCCCACAATCCGCCAAAGTGAGGACTGTGCGCGGGTATAAAATGCCCAAGCTACTCCGTCGTTCGCGACTGATTCGGAAATAGAAGGGTTTTGTTCCGCGAGAAAATTGCCTAATTCGATTAACTCGGAATTAGCGCCTACAAAGTTAGTGCCGTTGTCTGAGTAGACATGGAGCGGTTTGCCTCGTCGAGCCACAAACCGGCGAAAAGCCATTAAAAAGGTTTCAGTAGAAAGATCAGCGACCAATTCAAGGTGCACTGCTTTTGTGATAAAACAATAAGCTGTAACTCGTTGTAAGCGAGCGAAGCTTGAATACTGATTGAACGGAAATGGTTCAACAGAGGTTACAGGAAGACTCTGAACTTCTTTTTTGAATTCTGGAAGCTCAGCACGAACATGTTTGGAAGCAGGCCAAAATGCCTCGCCTTCGCTTAGCCAGGTGGGACCATGCCACCAAAGGCTTAACAGACCCAGCGGGTCAAATATCTGCGATCTTTCAGACAAGATGCTACGCTTGGTAGCCTTACTACTTGTAGAATTTGAAATATGGATATTTCAGACAAGCTGCTACGATTGGTAGCCTTACCACTTGTAGAATCTGAAATATGGGATATTTCAGACAAGCTGCTACGATTGGTAGCCTTACCACTTGTAGAATCTGAAATATTGAACATGGAAGTAGGCCAAGATGCCTCACTTTCGCTTAGCCAGGTGGGACCGTGCACCAAAGGCTTGACAGACCCAGCGGGTCAACTATCTGGGAAATTTCAGACAAGCTGCTACGATTGGTAGCCTTACTACTTGTAGAATCTGAAATCTGGGATATTTCAGGCAAGATGCTACGCGTGGTAGCCTTACTACTTGCAGAATCTGAAATATTCTCTACTGATAAGAATCTTTTCTGCGCGATTTGCAATGAATCGCCCAGTACCTCTACAGCTTCCTTGAGAGGGATAGAGACAACGAATCGACCATTCGCTTCTCGTTGAGTATTTTGCACGAAATGTGCCTCACAGGCGTTCTCTTCATTTGTGCGAACCTTTTCCTCTGGGTAATGTTCGAGTTGCCAAAACCTTGCAATGGGATCAGAAGCATCCTCGATCGTGCTAAGATTGCACTGTACAGGGTACGCAGAAGGGGGGCCTGTGGGGCCAGAAACAATCCAACCAAAACGAGTCTTTTGGAGGATGGGAAGATTTGGGCCTAGACCAATTTGTCCAATACAAAGGAGCTGCCAGAAAATGGGCGAACCAATCAGAATGTCGATGGTGCCCGGTTGGTCGTAGGACAGATCTGATAACTTGATGTTATCAGGAACCTTGAAGCTGTTTCGCTGGACGCGAAAACTGGGGGCAACACCCGTAATCTCATCGAGAACAAGACAGGATAGGCCAATGCCGTATAAAGTGTGAGGGGCTTGCAGCTTGATATCACACCTAGCCTTGATTTGAGAAGTGGCTTTACTTAAGCCAGAAACAGTAACGTTGACTTCGCGAATTGGAAGCTTCAACCTTTTACACAGATCTGAACGTATGAAGTTCGATTGGGAACCGGAATCCAACAGGATTCGCACAACATGAGGCTTACCATCATCAGCGATGAGTTTAGCGGTAGCCGTAGGTAAGAGTACCTGAAAAGCATTCGAACAGAATGCCGAAATCGATTGGTTTAGTTCAACAGGGGTTTCTGCCGACATCGCAGATCCTGGTTGACTAGAAGAAGCATTTTGAGGCTTATCCTCATGAAGAAGTGTGTTGTGCCTTGATTTGCACTTTCTACACGTATATTTGGAGCTACAAAGGCTCGCAAGGTGACCCTGAGTTAGGCAATTAAAGCATACGCGGAGCTCTTTTGCCTTTGACTTTCTGTCAAGAACAGACATCTTGACAAACTTATCGCATTTGTACAAGGAATGAGATCCTTTACAAAGTGGACACGAAGGGGTACCCGACACAAATGATTTAGAATGTACCTTGGAAGACTTTTCGGGTACAAGCTTGCTATCTTTTACTTCCAGAGTTTCTAGAAGATTCGCTGTATTTTGTAAGAATTCCTTGAACTCATCAAGATTAGGCAGGTCAGAACTTGACCGGTTTCTAAGGACCTCCCATTCACGAAATGTAGTGGGGTCCAGTTTTTTAGAAACTACATAAATTATAACAAAATCAAGAAGCTCGCTTTCGGTAGCTAATGATTTGATTGCTGCAAAATGCTTGAATAACATATCGCTAATCGTACGTAATTTAGTTGCAGATTCCTTACTGCAAGATTCGAGTTCAAATATAGCCTTGAGGTGGTTATGAACCAGAATTTTTGGATCATTGTATCGATTGCACAATGCCTCCCAAGCTAGAGTATAATTACCCGCAGTAAACTCTAAACTTTTTATAATTTGGCTTGCATCACCCTGTAAACTAGCCTTTAAGTAATGCAGCTTTTGAATATTAGTTAACGCTTGATTCTCATGAATTAAACTAATAAAAATCTCACGAAACTCTAACCATTCTGAAACGTTCCCTGAATATTTGGGAATCGAAATTGCCGGAAGGCGTACAGCTTGATTATTGCAATGTGAACTGCAATTTGAATGCGTTGATCTTACGCTACCATTAGGAGATCCAGAACGATCTGGTGCAACATCAGACTGTTTGTTGTATTCATTTATCAAACATTCAGCTTGTGAAATTGCGAAAAAATAAGAATCCTCAAATTCGACTTGTTGCTGCATTTCAGATTCTACATCCTCACTGGTTTCTAAAATTTGTTCGTGAACCTCATAATATTCTGATAACAAAGTGGCTATAGCATCCAATCTTTTCTGCAATTGAACAATCTGAGCGCTAGATAAGAATTGATCTTCATCATAAATTTTTTGCAAAGATTGAACATGATTTGAAAAACGCGTAAGCTTGCCTTTAATAGAGCCACGTGCTCTTACAAGCGAATCCATAATTGTTGCGATTAAAAACAATTTAACCGATCGAACTTACTTTTCGTACGCCCCTGGTCCGCGGACCCAACGGGTCAACTATCTGTGATATTTCAGGCAAAATGCTACGCGCGGTAGCCTTACTACTTGCAGAATCTGAAATATTCTTTAATGATAAAACCCTTTCGCACGCCTCTGGCGCGAATTTGTTTATAACTCAGACAGCGCTTGCTAATAACGGGAGAAACTTGTCGCTTACGACGCAGAAAAACAACCCCGGTATAACGCGGGAATGAAATCACGACGTGGATGGCCGTGTACTACGCAAGACCAAAAATGCGCCACGAACGCGAGACTGTTTTAACAACGCAAACGGCTCTGCAATTTGAAAATGCAGGGGATATCGCTAACAAACGTAATAGCTTGGCATTTCACGCAATTAAAATGTTTATATGATTCATAAACCATTTGTTTACGCAATAATACGCAGCTGAAATTATGCACACATGCAAACACAGACGAAATAAACCAAATTTATGCATAGGAAAATCAGGCTTACATTGATCTTGGTGTGTGCCGCCTTGCCGGTTTTCTGTTCCTACTACCGTCTCGCTTGCAGCTGGCCGCTGGCTCCACACCTGCACGAATTTGGCGCGAGACTCGGCGTTTGGGTATCTACCGTCTGCTGTCTTCCTTCCCCTCGCTACTGGCACCGCATGCTCCCTCTTTGTTCCACGCGTTGCTGCGAAATTGGACGCTGCTTCCTTGCGGCCGATTGTATGCGATGCAATACAAAACTGAATATGCTTTGTACTTGCCTATGACCAATATTGTCGAATGGTGTCGCTGTTTTGGACCCGCAATGACCTAATGTGGTTTGCATCCGGATCTGTAGGACCAATGTTTGAGCACTAATCGGGATCGATTTCGGTATCTGGAAAACCGCTGATCGCCTTGCTCGCCTTGGAATTTGTGGACTGTATGGATTGTAGGTTTCACTGAATTATACACACGTTGAAAAGCAAAAGCATTAATTTATTGCCATAAATTAACACTAACAGTTTAACATTTACAAAGAATTAGTTTTCGTAGTGCGTGACCGGTTTGCATGCTGCCACTTTGACAGATGAAACGTAAGTGCGGAGACCGGCGAGGCAAAGCCCGCTCGACCTTATACTGCGCACAGTATTGATTCAGAATACAAGAGAGGCGGCAAAAATTTATAAAGTCCTTAACAAATAGACTTGCTTGTAATCGATTCTCGTTAGCAATGGACCGATTACCAATGTCCCAACTAAAGAGTAATTTAAATGTAACTTTTATAAACACACCTGGTTCATCATTTTTCTACTCTGTAATTAGGATGAATATATTTTTCGTCTAGGAACGGAACAAGCAATTTTGCTTTGTCACATTTCTTATTATGAAAGCCTATTTCGTTTAGATGCTTTCTCAAAGTTTCTCAACCAACAGTATAGTTAACTTTCTCATTCATTCTGTTTACTAATACATTTAGACTCGCTACTTTATGCTCCACAGTGAACATTTCATGAACTGTTTAGACTCGCTACTTTATGCTCCACAGTGAACATTTCAGGAACTGTTCTTCGCAAGACTCCCGAATCAAAATCGTCGAGAACGATTTTCTTAAAGCCTTCCTTGAGTTTCTTCTTCTTCGGAGATGTTAAGGAAGTAGGGCCTGGAAGAAGTAAGGACTAAAGTATTATCTGCATTATGTTTTTTAATGACAATGCTGAGACATATTATTGTAATTTTTAAGTATTACCTGCTATAACATCATCATCATCATCATCATAGAACAACATTATGTTGTCCACTCCAATTTTGGACATATGCCTCCTCAAGATTCTTCCACTTTGTCCGGTGTTGTGCCGTTAGTGTCCATTGTAGTCCTGCTCCTATTGCGACATCGTCCTTCCAACGTGCTCTCGGTCTTCCTCTATCACGTTTGCCTGTTTGAGGTCTCCAAATGGTCGTTGTAACATACTCCTTAGAAACGTTCTTTATCAGAGAGGCTGATTTTCCAGTTGCTGCGGCTGTTATTTCTGTGCATTGCTCTACGAGAAATATCAACGTTCCAGAAGTCTTCTGTTCATAAAAACAGTTTATGACATTTGCAATAATACTTCTTATTTCTGAATTTAGTATTACATAAATATATAACTGCAATTTAAGGTATAATTTTAGAAAGCATTTAATACTTACGATTTGATGTTATATAACCAAGCCGCCCAAAATTAAACGACGAATAGGTAAACAATAATAGAATTAACGAAGAAAAGCAATACTAACAAAAATTAACAAAGAACAACAAAACTAATGAACAACAGCACTAAAATAAACTGTAAATTAAACACTTCTATCTGACGCAATAGCAGCAATCGCGAAGTGACGTTTATGTTTTTTGTTTGAATGCAACTCTCCGCAAAGCTTGCTTTTTATTGGTTCTCTAGTTCCCCTTACTGGATTTTTCACGGCCTCCTGGATTAGTGCGAGACTGACGTCTCTACGCGGCCCGCCACATTTGTATATTTTTTGTGATTCTGAGGCCAATAAGGTCACTAAATCACGTTAGCTTCGGCGCAGCTAACGTGATTTAGTGACCTTAGAGGCCAACGTACTTTGGCGCCATCTGTTGTGTTTTTGATCAATTATCTGTATACGTAGCACGGCCTCCTGGATTAGTGCGAGACTGACGTCTCTACGCGGCCCGCCACATTTGCATAATTTTTGTGATTCTGAGGCCAACGTACTTTGGCGCCATCTGTTGGGTTTTTGATAAATTATGTGTAACGTAGGCGGGACTTTCTAGATTAATATTAATCCAGGAGGCCGTGGACGAATGCAATCAAGGGCACAAGCGCAACGTATTGTAGCGCCTCTACAAACCAGAAAAAACGCCTTGAACTAAAAATGCGGCGGGCCGCTTAGAGACGTTAGTCTCGCACTAATCCAGGAGGCCGTGATACGTAGCGTCGCCTGCGTACATAAACAAAGCCTGCCAGTTAACCTGGTTTGACATTCATTGCAGTAGTTCACATTTTGCCCATTGGCGCTAGTTGACACAATTTGACGTTTCAAATTTGAAAACTTGTGTTTCTGTGAAATATTTTTGAAAATGTCGTGTTGTATTCCTTCGTGTGAAAATAAGGATAGGAAAAATTATTCCTATCACGTGTTTCCATCAAATATGGAAAATTTTTGTAGCTGGATAAAGGCTATCACGCAAGGGGAAAATAAGAAAGGTACCAGTGATGTGGTGGATAAAAATCCGGCATAAACATTTGGACAAATTTCCATTGCTAATTATGTTAACAGCGGCTAGTTATAATTTTCAAATTTCATAGCTAATAGGCTTCGATTTAAAATTAAGCCTTTCTGCATTGGTAGCGGCTTGTGATAGAAATTTTATTTCAAATGACTATATTATTTAGTTATTGTCAACGAACAGATAAATGTATGATAAATTAGTAGCTTGAAGTTGTAATTTCTATTTAAGATGACTTTGAACCTCCTAGTGAGAGATCAAAGGTGTGTTCATTGCACTTTGCTGCCACTGAATATTTTCTTGATTCACGAGGCAGACGAAACTTGAAAAATAATGCGATTCCAAAAATTAAGAAAATAGATAAGATATGCACGATAATACCATGCTTTTACTATATTTATATTTTAATCTAGATCTAATGCCCCATCCTATTTCCGTTCCACATGCTCCTGTGCCTATTCCAAGCAACGAATCCCGAATGCTAAAGAAATAAATCTATGTGTTTTTTAATTTTGAATCCCCATTTCTCCTTGTAAGAGGACTTTCAGGTTCCTTGTGAAAGTCAGTCCTTAATAACTAAAAATCAGGAACTTACCTTACTGTGTGACAAGTACAAATCTGAAATTGAACACTTAAATAATCAGTTAAACAGTCAGTCGGTAAATATTTCTTTATTATTTTTAAATACATACATCAGTAACTTATTTTTATAGAAAAATGATGTTGCAGTACAAGTTAATGTTCAGTGTGGTGAGATAACACAGTTGCAGAGAGCAAATGCATTAGTGTTTAAAAAGAATGAAATAATTAATGAGAGACTACAAAATTTACAGAGTTTTTTTGACCGTTACATAAATGTTTCGAAGAAATTAGAAACCCTTCAAGAAGATGCAAACAATAATAATCCTAGGGCTATATTCATTTTAGATCAAATACACAATTATGGTCTTAAGTCTCCAAGATGGTCAGAAATGACCATACGAATGTGTGTTGCTTAGAGGTTCTCATCTCCGAAAGGCTATCACGATATTTGATTCGAGCCCCTTGTCGTTCTACTATACAAAAATTTGTAGCTTCTCCTGATACTAAATTTGAATTTGGTGTTTCCTAGTGCTGTAAACTCCTGCAAGTATCTGTAACGTGAATTATGAAGCATTTGTTGTTTAAATATTAAGACGGTAACCTTATAATTATGTTGTGTTGATACTGCATATCAGTGATGAATTGCTGAATTTGTGTGACAGGATAACAGCCTATTAGTACGATTCCTTAAAGTCCCTTTACAGCTTTGCATGCTTCTATATGGTGCTGCATCAGTAATAAACCAGCCACAGGAAAGAGGTTTTGGAATATCCAGTGAACGAGGGTGAAATCGAGTAATTACCTGCAATTAGTTTGCAGTCCTATTCATATACTAATCACATTTTTCTTTATTACGGCATTCGCGCAGATTTGATACAGCGTTGAATCCAGGGGGTAACCGGGGGGGGGGGGGGGGATTCCTTCTCTTGCTATGTGCCTCACCCAATTCCATTTCATTCGTTGTATTACATCCTCAACATTCGTTTTTCTTCGTTTCGTATGCGGTCCCATAAGCTTAGAAATAACCCTTTGAATCGCTCTTTGTGATGTTCTCAGCTAATTTGGCCATCAAAATCTCCTAAAATTATAATGTATTTGTACGAAATTAGACAATAATCATGTAGCTTACTTGCAGCAAATTTTAATAAATTATTAGTTTGCTACTATATTATCTATTGATTCCCGTCGTATGCGACGATCGTACCCGTAATTTAAAACACTGGACTCATGCCATAATAACGCTTTTTACGTGGATTTGCTATCATTTTCTTGCAGATTTTTAATTGACACATGTTATAACCAATCTGTTTGTGATCTGTCAGATGGTGTCAACCAGCGCCAATTTCATGAAGTGGCCATAATTTGTATCTTACCGACATTCGGCTAGCTGGCAGGCTTCAATAAGACGAAGTTTTTGTTAATCAACGCAGGCGACGGCGGCGGGCCGCGTAGAGACGTCAGTCTCGCACTAATCCAGGAGGCCGTGGGATTTTTAGATTTAGTTCACATATTTTCCGGGGCTTTTGTGTGCGTGGTGGTACTGTAATCACACACATCTAGAAACTATAAACTGTTCAATAGTTATTTGCCAGATAGGAGGCCATGTTAGGGTGATGAATTTCACCCTGTAAATATGCTGTCAGTCATTAACAAAAGTTAGGTTATGCTCATTTTATATAAAATGATAATTTTATGTTAATGTACAAAACGTGGTTGCCTGATTTGGTTTTGGATTTTGTGCCACTTTTAGTATTGGTTAAGATAAATTTCATGAAAGACAAATTGCTGATTCTGAATACGTTTCATACTTTGTTGAGTAGGCATAATGGTATAATAAAAGCCGTTTTTTATTGTAATTATAAATTGTATACAAAAATATTTAAATATTACAATTTATGTATTTTTTCAGTATAAATAAAGCTTTTACAAGCCACTTTAAGCCCATTGCATAACAATGTGTCTCCATTGTCCCTTATTGATGATTTTATTTCTCCAGTCTTCTATTCCTTTCCTTGCTATGTCTTCCATTACTGCCTCCTTCCACCTATTCGTTGGTCGCTTCTTCTTCTAGTTTCTTGCGCTCTGCCTTCCAATACTATCTTAGTAGCTTTTCCATCTGGCATTCTCCATATATGCCCAAACCATCTTAACCTTCGAGCTTTAATGAACTCTACTATATTTGGCTCTCCATACTTCTTTTGTACCTCTTCGTTTGTAAGTCTTCTCCAACCATCATCCGTCCGAGTCCCTCCAAATATTTTTCTCCGCATTTTTCTCTCCCACCTACTTATCGTATCTTGGTCTGCCACATTCACCGTCCATGTTTCACATGTGTACGTAGCTGTGGGTCGAATTACAGTCTTATAAGTCGTAGTTTTGCATTTCGCGACATTTGTCTTAAGGACATTATACTATTTAACGCGCCCGGACATCTCGATGCTTTTATTAACCTTGATTTAATTCCTTGTGTGTAATTTAAGTTTTCAGAGATTAATGTTCCTAAGAAAGTAAACTCCTTAACTCGTTCTATTCTCAAATCTTAATATTACGCCATTATTATTGATTTCTTTATTTTTTCCATTAGGTACTTCTTTGTTAAAGCTGCTGAATATTGTCCAGTGGAAGTTGAAGAATGGATTTTTTTTAAATATGGTCACAGAAGAAAATCACAGGGAGTTAAGTTACAAGACCTCGGGGGCCACACTGTAGACATGTTTTGACTAATAACTCTGTTTTTGTAAAACTCTTTAAGTAAATTTATGCCCCATCTTATTGAAAGTACGTAACCCGTTTGTAATTCATTGTCACGTAACTCTTCAAAAAACGGCGACAAAATTTCAGTATGATATGGTTGTGCATTTAGAAAACCTAAAATTTGAACTATTAAAATAAAATTTAATCGTTTTACTGCACTCAATTACCTTTAAAAAATATAGGACCTATAACTCTTCTTTTACTAATTGCAGCCCAAACCCCGATTTTTTGTGGGTGAAGCGGTTCTTCAACATAAAAATTGGGATTCTCAGCGCTCCACATCCTCATACTTTGTGAATTAATATAGCCAGATAAATAGAAGTATGCCTCATTAGTAAAGAAAGTTTTCTCAAACGCATTATCGTTATTTCCTAAATTATTGATAAACCAGTTACAAAATTCCAATCTAACCGGAGGATCGTTTGGCAGCAGTTCCTGATACACTTGCAACCGGTAAGAAAAATAATGCAAATTGCTTCTTAATATCCTATGAGATGTTGAATATGAAACATTTAATTGCTGTCCTAAATGGGGAACAGATACGTGTGGTTGTTCTTGCACAATTTGTCTCGCATTGTTAACTATTTCTTCAGTGCGTATGTTGCAAATAGTATGTATCATTTTTAGGTCGTGGGCCAAAAGGTTTAATTTCAAAATTGTTCCGCCCCATAATATTTCTAATAGTTCTTTCAGATATCTAAAACAGTACAAAGCCGAAAATTAAAGCAACAATTAAGTTTTATGCATAAATACTTGCATCCCAAAAGTCACTAAGCCGAGCAAAGATTTCAGTTTCACTGAGGTCGGGCCTGTCAGCTTTATAATGCCTGTAAGCCTTTGTAATTTGTAGTTTTGTGTCACCTTTAATGACTTTTGGCATATTTACTTTAGTACTACAATTTGTTTGACAGATAGATATCCATGACGGCGATGTCCATACATATTATGCCTAGTGGCAAACAAAGTATGAAAGGACTGGCAACATTGCATGTTTAACCTCAAAATGTCAAATTAGACACTTTCGTGAGCCTCCTGTACATAACAGCTGCTTCTGACAAAGTGTCAGAAAGAGTTTCTAGGGAGTTTTAGTTTTATTAAACATAAAAACAAAATTCCATGTCTACCTACTTGACAAATAACTATTGAACGGTTTATATAGAGCATTCAGTAAACACAAAACATTTTAATTTTTTTGAAGTTGGCATATGCATACTACATTTTTGCTAGCGATTCTGTATTTTGTTTTGCAAAGGTTTTCATACCTGCATAAAGCCAGGTTTGAATTTTAAAATGACAATTAATATTTCTCATTATTTCAGTGTCAAAGTAGATATTTTTGTGGAAATTCTCCCCTGAACTTTTATAAAATGTATTAAAAACATCTATTAATAAACGCTACGTCAATAGTATCTAGACTTTTGATTTGAGATATCCCTACAAAAAAAGTGAGTGTCCAGTGGTAAATTTCCTACGAGAATGCACGACCCACTTTGGATGTGTTAAAGCAGAACATCACCCGAGAAATTCGTGCGATTACACCTGCTATGCTTACGCGTGTGATGCAAAATTTTCAAGTTCGTTTGAAAGAAGTGATACGACGTGAGGGGCGTCATTTGGCGGATGTGCTGTTTCACAAATAAATTCCCAAAGATTAAGGTTTATTTTGTATTTTTTTTTCAATAACATATTTTAAGAAATAAACATTTTATTTCAAGTTTAAAAATGAAATTTGCCGGCGGACACCCGTTAGCACCCTTACAGAGCCGTTGCCGGTAGAATATTCTTTATCAAGTAAACCTTGAAGCAGGTTTAACCTATAAAGAGATAAGTCAATTTTCCTGAGAAAATGACCATAAATAGTATAAGTTGCCTAAACCAGGTTGCCTCATTTTTAAAGGTACCTGCAGGAAAAATTAATATCGACCAAAATTCGGTTTGTGGTAATCAAACCAAAAAAAATACACCATCGCTTAACCTCATTTTTTGTAGATTCCGATTCGTTCAGCTAATAACGCTACAACTACAGGATTTATAGCTATAATATTCGAATTGCTAAAGCAAGCAAACTCTCCCCTAGTTGCAGCCACTATAGAAGATAAAGCCGAAGTGCGCCAGTGGTTGGAGTATGCTATTGTGTATGCCATACGTGGTGCTGATGGATCACATATCGGCCAAGTTTTGAAGGTAATTTGATTTTTCGTGTAATATTCGTTTTTTATTACGTGTGTTTTAGGAACTGAATAATATTCTAAGCACAAGAACGTATCTTGTTGGTAGCTGCCTTAGTATAGCTGATATAGTTATGTTTTATGTTTTACATCATGTTATGGTGAGTTGCGGTTAACCCAAAACATTTGTACTAAAACATTAGACACTGCTTTTTGTTAAAAGTGTTGCCAAATATTTGATGGTATCTTGTGAGATGTTATGGCCACTAATAAAAATAAAATCAGTATGATGCTTGATATTATGTTTAATCTAGTATACTTGGAATGGTTACGTTTATTTAATTGTTTGGCTCTTATTTTTAGGTTTGGGTATGCAGTTAATGTTTCTGTACAGATGCACTTTTATTCAGTATGGCAGTAAAAAAATCTAGTAACAAATATATTTGTCATCTGTTATAGATAAATTTGTCTTACTTGGAGAAGGAAAAGTATCTGAACGTATCAAGATGGTTTGATCATTTACAACAGGATGCATGTATTCGTCAGAAGAATAAAATTATCGATTTCAGTACTAATTATTTAACAGCGACAGCACCTGCTAAACATTAATCTATTCTTATTACAGCAAAGTTTAATGTTTTAAGACTAATTTCATTTTTGTGATATATCTGTAACTGTTGATAAATAATAGCAATTCTCTGTGTCATTCTGTTATTTTATTGTAATGAATTCTACTTTTACTGATCTGATACAGTTTTACCAGTACGAACAACAGAACTTACGGTTTACTAAATTTGTAAAAGTGTTCCTTTTGTTCAACATAAAGATTTTGTTGACAGAAGGAGATAGAAATTTTGTCAATAATTATTTAATTCTGAATCTCTTATACAGGGTCCGGGAACAATGATAACGAGGGTGGAAGATATTTGTAATATTATGAGCATTCGGTAAAAATTGCTTTTATAAAAGTTGTAGGTATGTAGGTGGTGCACCTTGCTTAAACATTTTTCATTATATAGGGTGACTCAAGAAGTAGCAAATTAAACTATTTTTTTTATAATGGATTGCCCTACATTTAGGTAGCTTCAAAGTTTTGCATTAAATACTATAATCATTTTAATATCAAGTTGTATGGATCTAATGTCAACTGGTTTGGAGATATTAATGATTTCATGCAAAACAATTCTGAACTTCCGGTGGTTGCTGTAAGTAGCAGAAAACAATCGAATGAAACAAAACATAAAAAAATTATGTTCATCTACTTTGATGTCACAATATAATTATTGTAACAATGAAAACAGTGCTGTAATAGAGTCCATTATAGCACTGTTTTTGCATTGTTATTTTCATATGGAAAACATTGAAACAGTCTTAACTTGTTTTAGACAACTGACAGATTGCACATTTATGAAACGTCAAAATTCAAAGTTTTTCATTATTTTTAAAGCAAAGTAAATAAAATAGTGTAATATACTCGTTTAATAAGAGGTATTGGAGCACTCCTCTCCATGCTAGTCGTGTCCTAAACCCACCTGTGCTACAATAGGTCCTCTTACAATAACATACTGTTCTTGCGAATTGCCTTATAGAGTGTAAAATAGTAACCGTCGGTATTAATGCCATACAGGGTGCTCAACATTTACAAATTTAATAATTTTGTATTTTTAAAAATTGAACACCCGATATAATTTTATATTTCTGAAAAGACCCTTTAATGAGCTTTTGTTTATTATCGTGCCCTATACCTCTAAATTCAACTGTTTTTCAGATAATTGAGTTTGAACATAAAAGACAATTTAAGCCCCTTACTATGCTTTATTTCAAGGGATAACAAGCAAACACCATTAAAATGCGAATTTAAACACTTGGAAATTTCTGAGCACAGAAAACTACGTTTAGAAAATAAGAATTGAGCCACTGCTGAAACTAGAAATAACAAACACTAAAATTTTTAATTGGTCATTTTTCTACAACGTACAAGGCCCGGCGAAGGAATTTCTCAAGTATGAGAGTTATATACAGTGCGTAAATTAAGTATGGAAACGGAGGTATTATTTGAATACGGCCATAGATAGAACTCTGAAATTTGGTATAGAAGTAAAACGTACGGTTTTCTACTAATATTCGTCGTTCTAATTTTTTTATCGATCGTTACGACTGCAGCACGGCCAACTTGATTATTTTTTTAAATTGAAATGGGGGTCAAAAGTACCATCATTAGAAAGTTGTTTTTGTGTAGAATGCTCTTTGATTGTATGAAGGAAAATATTACCAAAAAAGTACCTTTTCTGTGGATTACTTATAGAGTGGCCGTGGGTATGTTATACAGAGAGCTCAACATTTGCAAATTTAATAATTTTGGATTTTTTAAAATAAAACGCGTGGCATGTTTTTATATCTTTGAAAAGTCCTTTTAATGAGCTTTTTTTTGATATGTTACTTTATACCCCTAAATTCAACTGTTCAACTGATTAAAAATCGATTTAAGTCCATTAAGAGGCCAGTTTTTGGTCCGCTGCTAGAATAACTGAGCCACGAGCGTGCTCGAATTGGTTGAGTTTCTGCTGCGTTATAAAGACACCGTACTATTCTGTCCGATTTGTGATGTTTACCGTGTATCTGTTAGGTCTCATTTTCGCCAATGATAAAGCCTGAGCTATGTGCAAATTATTACTTTTATTTATTCTCAGTTAAATCAAAAATAAAGAAAATTTTATTTTTAAGATACTCTGTCTATATTTCTCTGAAATTTTCTAGGTTTGAGGCCAGGTAGACATATAATATGCATGCAAAATATCGTCTGAAGATCTGAAGAATTCTCGCAAGGTGATTTTTTCGTGATTACATACTTCGTCTGTTAGACGAGGCAAGTAATAACGAAAAAAGCAGGAGACAATTAAATCTGGAAAGCAATTGAATTTAGGGCTAGGAATTGAAATATTAGAAGAAAGCTCATTAAAAGTACTTTTAAAAACACAGAAATATACAGGGTGTTTCATTTAAACAAATCGAAACAATTATATTTCCAAATTATGAGCTCTATGTATAGCTTTAGTACCTAGAGAACGGAAGGACAAATATTAGAACATTTAACGTGATTACATATAGAATAGTATAGAATAGTTTCAGTCCTGGCAAAGAAGTGATAGGAAGTGATAGATTGAGCTGCATATTTATGTATAAATAACATAGACATAAGGTGAATTTAAAACTGTTTGTTGGTAACAAGTGGTAGTTAGGAAGAAGTGAAGGGTGTATAAAAGGAGTTGACAGTGAAATTAGATAATTTAGAAATTGTACGTTCCGCTGATAAGAGTCAGGTCTCCAACTGGTTGACCGGACCTTGACTCTGCGTACACGGCAAACTTGCATATCCTAAAACAGCGAGAAAGGCAGGACCGTATTTAGGTAAGATGAGAAGTGAGGGGGAATCAACGGATGAAACATATAAAAGAAGAAGGAATCTTGAGGAAGATGATGAACTAGCTTTTAGAAGAAGCAAAAAACGAAAAGATCACCAGTTAAAAGAAATATTGACGAAGAAGTAATAAAAAACTCAAGAAATAAAAGATGGGTTCCAAAACAACAGGAAAGAGTTAGAACAACTAAAAAAGAAATACACGAATTAAAAAAGAAAGAAGATATCAATTAATTAGCAGAATTGAAAAGATTGAAGACATAATGGAAAAACAGGAGCAAAAAAAAATCAATATTGCAATAAAAGGACTGACAACTAACGAAGAACAAGTAAAAGAAAAGATTGAAGAATTCCTAAATATGGAAATAGGAGTAGAAGCAAAGGTAGTCCAAAGTAGTCTAAATACCAGAAAAAAGAGTCGTCATCGCATCAAGTGAGACTTTCAAAAAACCTAAAAAAAGGAAATTTATATAGAAAACACTTTAATCAAGAAGGAATGGGAAATACAAACTAAAATTATCGAAACCTACACAATCAAAAATTGCTGCAAACGATGACGACCAAAGTAATAGACAGAGGCATAAATGAAAATGAATTCAAAAAGAAAAACTGAACAAAAAGAAGAGTTGCAACATGGAATATAAAAACAATGCTAATGCCAGGAAAGATGATGAAAATAGCTAGAGACCTAAGAAGATACAAAATAGATACTCATCGTAGCTATCCAGGAATTACGATGGAAGAGGCACGGAGAAATTAACGAGAAAGACTTTCTAATGCTTGTAATGCAACATGCAGGTGCAGGATTTATTTTAATTTTTAATATCCAGTTGGTTAATACAGTACATGAATAGATCAATTGTATGAATGATTGGTGGCAGTTATTAGGGAAACCAAATGAGTTTCTATAGGAAATAAGAGATACTAGAATAACATTGAAAAATCTTTATATACAATTCACGTTGATGGTTTAGTTCCATCAATTGTGATCTGATAATAATCTCCAAGTTAAATAAGTAGTGGAAAAATAGCGTTCCCTACTATTTAATATGATTTAGTATCAAGATTATTATAATTTTGAAGTTCATGTCAATGTTATTTCATTTGAGTTTAATTGTACCTATTTATTACAAAGTTAATAGATTACAATGAGTAAAACAGCCAGTGTAGCGCAAAAGTGAATTTCGTGTGCTAGGGAATTATGGTTTAACTGTAATGTGTCATATCAAACAGAACTTAATGTAAATGTCAAGTATGAGATACTTCTAAAAGCTATTGGTTGAAATTCAAATATAAGGTAATGTATTTATACTGTTGATGAACGATAAGTAACAGTTAAAGATTGAAGTAAGTATTGATTTCATATTAAATAATACATTCAGCAGTAGAAAAAGGAGTCTCATTGTTCCGAGATACTTAGTCAAGGATACAACAGGGGTAATTATCATGACATAATGTTATATGTCAGAATTATTTAATTAAAACATGTCAGAATTGTTATATGTTTTATTGGAATACAAAGGTAAGTCAAGAAGACAACTTCCAAAAGAATTGATATTTCTTTGGATGGTCTAAGTATCATATTGAAATTAATACAACTAATATACACTTAGACAAAATACAATTGAAGACCAATTTGGGGTTGTAAATGTGGGGAAACGTTACATGCTCTATACTCGGGGGAAATAAAACAAGGTCGAAATGGAACAGGACTTATAATAGACAAAATATTGAAATAAAGATAATATGCTTCAAACCTATAAATGGCAGAATATGTTATTTAAGAATAAAGGAAAATCTGCGTTTATGCACCTACATAAGCTGGTAGTCAAGAAGAATCAGATAAATTCTACGATGAATTGGAGAAGGTATGCGAAAACACGTCAAAATACCGGGTGGCCATAAATATCTGATATCACATTACCTTTGGAATCAACACCGCTTTATTAAAGTGATGAATCCAACTAAACTAAATGTCATTAATGTCATCACAATTAAAATTCCTATCTGTCAAAAATTATTACAGATTGCAATAAATAATGAAGTTCGAACAGGAGATTTTTATAATCGAGTCGTAGGCTAAACTGCAGAATCTGGGGCACATTCCCCTCCTCTTATTTGCATTTTATTACATTTCCGTCAATCGTTTATATATCGACTCATTAATGCATGATTTTGTCTAAAAAATCATGTATTAATAGACCCGTTTTCGCAATGATTTTATATAGGCAACCATACGTACTAAACGTCAAATGTACCTGAAATGTCAAAACTAAAAGTTAAATTATTCCGTGGATTTATTAATATAAATATTTACATTAGAAAACGCTTCGCTCAATATCTTTGTGGCAGTTTGTATTTTATACCTATCGAGTTCTCAATGTATCCTTCGGCAACAGAGGTGGATTTCCAACCGCCAAGTATTTTAATTGCCGCAAAATTGCTCCGGTATCGGCAACCATACGTACTAAACGTCAAATGTATCTGAAATGTCAAAACTAATAAATATTTTTGATGGATTTTAATAAACGTACGATTGACGGAAAAGTCTTGTAACCAACTCTTATGTTAATCGGTGATTAATAATCTCGCTCATTAACGCGTTCGCTCGCTCCACTCGCTCACGCGTTAAAATCTCTCGATTATTAATCACCTTTATTAACACACTTGTTGGTTAAATAACCATTTCGTACCAATACTTATTATAATTGAAATATGTATAATGCCTACCAACATTTATAAGTAGCTAATTTCATGGCTACCGGGATCTCAGATGTTTATGGCCACCCGGTATAACATGCTGATTGTATTAGGAGATCTGAATCCAAAAATTGGAAATGAGAAGTTGCAGGGAAACATACACTACATGAGAAGTGGAATCTGCAATTTTGCGATTACAACTAACATGATAATTAGTAGTAGGTACCAAATTTAGGCACAATCGATTACACAAGAAAACATGAGTGATATCAGCAACATGTAGAGGAAATCAAATAGATCACGTACTAATCAACGAAAGCTATAATAGGGTAATAACAAACGTTAGCCATTAGGTCATGTAACGATGCAAATGCAGACACATACCATTACATGGTACTTCCAAAAATGAAACTAAAATTCAGAAATAAGAACGAAAAAAAAATAAATAAAAAGTGGAAATTCGGAAAGTTATATCTTGAATCGGGAAGAAGGGATTATGTTACGGAGACCAATAAAGAAACAGAAAAAGAGGAAAGTAAAATGAATATAGAAAAGGAATTGTAAGCTATCAAAAAACGAATAACGAGCATTGAAGAGCGATTGGATGTGAAGAAAGCGAAACCAAGAAGGAATGGTATGATAAGGAATGCCAACAAATAATCAAGAAAAGAGAAAGAAGCGGAAACAAATGGTTAAGAACAGAAGACGAAGAAGATTTAGAACACTACAAAGAACATAAACGAGAAGCCCAGAGGGTTTGTAGAAAAGGATAGAGGATCTGGATGGATGAAATGATGAATGAACTAGAACGTAACAGTAAAAGTAACAACACAAAAAAGGTTTACCAACAAATTAAATCTCATAAGAGAAAAACTAATTGAAAGTAAAAGGGTTAAAAGATGCACATAGAAACACAATACATATATGATGAAATAAAAGAAACAGTATCTGGAAAGAATATTTTTCTAAATTGCAATATGAAACTGAAGAAGGGGAAGGTAAATATGAACAGAAAGAAGAGAATGAAGAAAAAGAAGAAGAAGAAAATGAAAGCACAATACCATAACCATCATACATACGAGGGGATTAGAAGTATTTTAACAAATATAAAAAATTAGAAAGCACCTGGATGCGACCAAATAAATGGAGAGATGTTAAAACATGGTGAAAAAGAATTACTTAAAAAAATTTTACAACTTAATAAAAAAAAGTATGGGGAAAAGCAACGATACCAATAGAATGGGAAATTGGAGTAATTATAATAATAATAATAATAATAATAATAATATGTCTTTATTTTTCCCAACAACAAATATAAACAAATAACACATGAGAAAAATTAATTAATAATTATCAGTGGGAAAAACCCCAAGGTGAAGTTCAGATGCGTAACAAGCTACCATCTGCTCTTCCACTTAAACCTTGCAATAAAGGAAATAAAATACTATAATTACGTGAGTGTAATATTACTAAAAAAAAACCATAAGCACTATAACTAAAACTAAAAATAGTAATCGTATACGTTGTCGCTGATTATGGGCAGGTTTTGAATATTTATACACAACATAAATGACATAAATAATAAATTAGAAAGAAGTAGATGTCTACTGACTTCCGAAAAGATATAAATACATACATTTTTTAAAGGCAAGAGAGTTAAGGGATTTGTATGCATTAGGAATAGGAGTTGTATAATTTGTATATATTAAATGAAAAGGATCTCTGAAACAGTGCAGTCCTGTGGAGGGGTGGAGTAATAAGTCCCTTGTTTCTAATATTTAAATTGTGGACATCAGTTCTGAAAGATATTCGTCTATATAAATACGGTGGACGCTTAGACGTAACTATTATACCGTTACCAAAAAGGAGATCTGGAGCAATGTAAGAATTATAGGGAAATTACTTTGCTGAATACAACATATAAGTTATTTAAACCATTACTACAGAAGAGACTTACGAACTACATGGAGGAGGAGACTGGCGATTACCAAATGGAATTTAGACCAGGGCAGTCAACAACAGACGCATTATATGCGACTAGCTGAAACCCGCGGCATATGCCGCACTTAAAATGTAGGACGGATTTAATAACTTTTGTTTCACTAAATAAAGTTTTAAAAACACGCTAGAGATTGGCAGTAAGGAAAAGTTAAAAAATATATATTTTTAAATGGAAAGTCTCTGGAAAGGAAACGCTCGCCTCTGGAAAGCGTTTTATGGACATTTTTGGATAGCCTCCGGGCAACTTTCTTTCATATTGGATACCGCCAATACTGTTGAATTGAATAGTGTCTTCTTTTTTCTGTTCAGTATTAAATGGTACATGCAGGGGTGCCAGATCTCACGATTTATCGTGAGTTCTCACGATTTCATTGCAAATCTCACGATAAGGACTATTTATCTCACGATTTTTGTATCAATTCTAATTAAAATAATTGTATAAAAAATTGTAACACTAAATGATTAAATAGAAAAAAATGTGTGTTAGTCTTAATACATGATTTAATGTATGCTGTCACTGATTTTATCATTTCCCGCATTATCATCAAATACTGCTGCTATCTATGGTTCACATAAAGAAGTCGCAAGTTGCGGTTGAAAGCGGATTTAAATGTTCTTTCAAGAAATAGGTATTTACATAATTTCAAGATAAGCACAGATTTAATTTTAAAAAATTAATAGTCAAGTACTTTATCCCTCCAAACCAGTCATCCCGGACACAGATTCTTCAGATTGTGAGTAGTCGAACAATTTTTTTTCTGTATACATACTTAGGTCTATGTATATGTACTATATTCTATGTAGCCATATTTTTATTTTTAGAATTCATGTGTTATTTCTATAATAAAATATTTAGTTCATTTAACATTTACTTTATATTAATTTAATTTTTTTATTTATGGCAATTATTTAAAATGTTTATAATTCTCTTGCAGTCATTTATGTATGTACAACCTATGTACTCAATGTTTAATAAATCTGCAGCATATATTCCATATTTTATTAATTTTAAAATAGCTTTTTTTTAAATTTGCATCCATAGTTTCAAATCTCATCCATTTCCGAAATCTCACGATTTTTTCCGACGAAGTTAACGAATTCAGCTTGACACGATCTGGCACCCCTGGGTACATGGTACAGTACAGGCAAGCATGAAAGATAAGTGATACAATGTTGAGGTAAGATAAATTTTAGCTTAAAAAGTATAATTATTTAAAATACTGATTGCTGCTTCAGATGGATTCTAAGTAGTAACGAATATATACTAAGTATATATTTTTACTTTGTAGATCTTCTTCGATGAAGACAAAAACATAACCTCAACTTCTTGCACATGTCCTCGTGGACAAGTTTCATGTCATCATGTTGCTGCACTGGCACTATTTGCCCATTATAATATATCAGTTACAGACCAGGCATGTAGCTACCTCGTGGGAAGGCTTATTCCAGCTTCGTACTTTTAGCTGACCTCAGTGCTTCGCACCTCGGTTGACTAACCCAGCGCTCAGTATGGAGCTCATCCCAGCTTGGAAAGCAATACACATATAGTAAAATCACGGAACCAAACTGTGCATGTCATCAAATATTTAGTTTGGTCCGTGATTTACCTATAGTTAATCATATTTATTGTAACTATAGGTAAATCACGGAATCAAACGGTAACTTTAAATGAATAACTAAATATTTGATGACGTTCGTCGTTTGTTTCCGTGATATTGCTGTACTATTAATAAGAAATGTTTTATTAGATAGCAGTTAGAGCAATATTTTTGTAAATACTTTTATTTATTAACTTGTTAAGTTTTGTAATTAACTTGTTAAGTTTTGTAATTAACAAAACAAATATTTGAGTAAATTTAAACTAACATTTATAGTAATGTACAACTATACAATAAGAAAAAATGTCTTATTTAAATAAATAACCAGTTGTTAATTAACACTCTATTTCTATATACTGATAGGTTGTAAATCTGTATAGGCTGCAGCATTATTTACTTTGGGGAAAGGAATCACAATTGCATTTTTCCAACATTTTGGAAAAACATTTTCTGATAAACAGCAGTTCAGTATATGAGTAATAAACGGTAATATGTATGGACAACACAGTTTAATCATATTGATGGTTATACCGTCTATACCCCCTGCATTACTTTTTACACTTCTAATTAAATTTTGTACTTCCTCAACGTCAACAGTCGTGAAAGAAAGTTTTTCTGATGTAAGTTCGTTATTACGATAAAAATCTAGAAGCATTTGATCAGGAGTGCTGTGAGGTATAGAGTCTACAGAAAATCATTTACTTCTTGTACATTACTGAGTGTTTCTGGAATAGAATTTTGTTTTTTAATGTTTATATTTATTAAATTTAGCTCCTTCAAATAGCATTGTGCCTCCAATCCCAACTTTATGCTCGAAGTAGCTTTCTTTTCATTTTGAATTGCAAGATTGGTAAAATTCCGCAAACTTTTATAATATTCCCAGTGCCAGGGTTCTTAGATTGTTTATATTTTGATTTTGTCTTATTTTTAAGATTATCAGTAACTGAACATTATCAGTAAACCAAGGTGCTGGTTTGTTCTTCATTCCAAAAATGGATGTAATATAATAATTTAAAATGTTTAATTTAGCATCAATATCCCGCTCATAAAACAATTGATGTAGAGGTAACTTCTGTAGGTCACAGTAAGTCATTAAAATTAAAATATTTAAAATTCCGAAATGTGCGTATAATAGGACTTAGTTTGACGAACTCACCAGTTGATATTTTGCAAAAAACTGTCTCATGATCGGATAACTCATTTTCACACACCCCTGTTTCACTAATGCAGCTGGTATCCGATGTAATTATGAGATCTATCAAAGTAATGCTATTTCCAGATATTCGAGTAGGCTCTGTAATAATTTGTTTTAAACATAATGTATTTAACATATAATTTAAGTATTGCGTAACCGAACCAGAAAAATCCAACACGTTTATATTAAAATCACCCAAACAAATAACCCTATCTGAAGCCTCAGTATACAAACAAATGGATTCTTCAACCTCATCTACAAAAACTATATAATTAAATTGAGGTGGTTTATACACAACCCCGAAAACATAACTTTCATTATTGATTTTTAATGACAGCCACAATTGCTCAATATTATCATTTGTTTGAATAATTTTTACATTCAAGTGATTCTTTACATAAATTGCAACTCCACCCCCTCGAGCGTCTCGATCTTTCCAGAAAATGTTATATTTCGAATGAGAAAGGGTAATATCAGATTTTAACCACGTTTCTGATAATGCTAAAATATCATATCCCTTTTGTTCAAGTAAATAGTTTATGGTATAAGTTTTTAATGCTGCGGCCCACAAATTTTATAATAATTGGACGGTGAGTTCCCTCTTTCGATCCAAGGCGATGGCAGATGTCAATATCATTTTCGGCAAGGTTAATACCTAACTTTTCGTGGCATAAATTGCGCACTACTTCACTGGTATTTTCATTCGGTTTTTGCGGAACGCCGAATATTCTTAAACTATTTACACGGCTGTATTGTTCATGTGCGTTCATTGTATCTTCCGTTTCGGCTTTCAGTTTTCGAGTTGCATTTCCAAAGATGAGATTTTGTGCTCGTACTTTTCCACTATTTTAGCAACCTCGGTTTCCAGGGAAGCGTTGATGATCGAAGTAAGCTTCTTTGTTAATGCATCGAAATCTAACAGTTTTTCAACTACCCTCTCTGCAATCGCTTCGACATCAATAGCTTATACTTCAAAGTGACCCTGCAGAAGAGAGAAGCAATAAGATTGTACGTACAAGTTTATTCAAAAACTACTTACCTCACATAACCGTGAAGAATCAGTGGGAGTCCAATTTAGGACCATTGTTGCAAATTATAAGATAGCATTAGAAGGTACAACGCGACAATTAAATCTGCAATAAACTATAAAAAAAGGAAGCGCAAATAGTGGCGTATGCAGATGCAGATTATAGTATGATCAAAAATTATTTTTATCTAGTATGGCTACAAAATAATTGCTAATTTATGAGTGCAACTCTAAGTCACTTAAAAATCAAGTATCAAGTTTGATATTTAAGTCTAAACGTAGTAACATTCATAAACTAGGAACTATTTCATAGCCATACTAGATGAAAATATTAGATGAAAAAATATATTTTTTTCAAATCCCCCCAACTCCCAACAAATGAATTACATATACTTCAGAAGTAAGTGGCAATATTCATGTAAATGGATAAAAAGCCTAGGTATATAAAGAGTGTTTGTAAATCGCTAGACAGCTCATAACTTCGTTAATAATGGAGATACCAAAAAAACATTTTTTGTTTTAAACGACAGTATTTTATTTTTGTGTAGTGATACACGACTTTGTTTTTTTTAACCGAACAATCTGTATATTTTTAGATATTTGAAGTCAGCGCTAAATATGCTTTATGATACCATACCCGAAAATTTTGGGACTCATATTATTTTAAATAAAAAAACCTAAAGTAGACCATGGCTGACGCAAAACCACTAACAAGATATACAAAAGAAATTCCACTTTGCTCTAAAAGTTTCGCATGCTGAATTATCGCATCACAAGTACTTAAACAATACGAAACTATATTTTTTAAATGGAACAATTATTTTTGAATTATATTTTACGATATTTTGATTTTGAAAAGCTATTTTAACAAAATGGCGAATGTGGTACATCGTTGGGAAGCTCTTTTATTGTATTTTTCAACTGTTTAATGAAACTCATATTGTTTCATTTAAATAACATAGTTTTCAATTGTTTTAGTACGTTTGGTGCGATAATTCGGAGATGAGGCATTTTG
This sequence comes from Agriotes lineatus, assembly GCA_940337035.1. NCBI lineage: Eukaryota > Metazoa > Arthropoda > Insecta > Coleoptera > Elateridae > Agriotes > Agriotes lineatus. The sequence continues at coordinate 40,573 of CALNHX010004246.1, read as the reverse complement.
AGAGCAAAGTGGAGTTTGGTTTGCATTTCTTTTTCGATTGTTAGTGATTTTGCGTAAGTCATGGCCTACTTTAACTAAATACTTTTTTAGTTTAAAAGAAATAAGAAGTTCCAAAGTCGTGTATCACTACGCAAATGTAGGACGCCGTGATTTAAATACGTTTATGACAGTTTGTAGACTGCATACTGTCATTTAAAACAAAAAAGTTATTTTTGATGATTCTATTACTAACGGAGTACGAGCTGTTTAACGAGTTTTAACACCCTGTAAATATTGTCGTGTTTTATTCTCTAATTTTGCCCCACTTTTGGGCGACCTATACAAAGATGCTGTGAAATATTGCTTGCTATGGTGCACTCATTTAAAAATTTAATATAAATTATTTGACTTGCTAAAAACGGATGTCTTTTATACCTCCGAATTTATTTTGATACCTGCCTTAAACATGAATACTTGATTTATTATGGGCACATACAGCACAGCTTTCACAAACAAGCAATTTTGTGAGACTCTTATTTTACGCATGAGTAACTCAGGGTTAAAAATATAACACATACCATCAATTTTGTTTCGTGGATTTATGGCAGCGCATTTAAATTAAATAAGTATCGAAACGAGAAAGCTTTGCAATTCCCATTCTTGCCAGTTTGATTATAATTGTGGAGCTCAACAATTACAATAAAATATTTCGCGAGCTAAAAGAGCGCATAACGTAGAATCCACACGCATATCTTTTTCATTCTCCGCGTCTGGTTGATAACCCGCTGAAAACTGAACCCCACGCCTATGCTCAGAAGTTCAAGATGTCTGCTGCCTGCACCTCGTTCACCGAGCAGTTTGTTTGAAAAAAGCTGTGTAAGTTGCTCTAAATCAGAACACCAGCCATCAAACATACAAACATTTTTTATTTTGACAGTTTAACTACACAAAATTCCAAACTACGCCACCAAAACAAACAATTTAACCTAAAAACAGGAGCACGACGACATGGGTTTCTTTCAAATAAAATTGATGAAGTCTTCGAGAATTTAGTAAATTCAGTGCGGTTATATTTATACTCTCGGAAAACTAAAGAATACCACAGCTAGCCAATGGTTTAAATTTAAGTAAGTTTTTTAACAATTGTTGATCGATGCGCAAAATTTTATATACAAAAGCCTGTTACAATTTCGAAAAGATGCATCAATTAATAATACAAAATTTTCAAATCTAAACTTAAAACTAATTGCACTACCGTTTTCAGCGCATTTCGAAGTACAAATGTCCCGAAATTTTGCTACCTCTGCACTTGTGTCATGCCAACCGCTTTTAGGACGGCTAGGGCTCTGCGCCATGCTAAAACTCAGATGTACTGCCGGAAAAGTAGACCCACACACTTATTGCATCTGTGTAAGTGTTATCTTCAAAGGGGTAATTTTTTCACGGAGTTCTGTACCATCGTCAGATATGCTACTGCGCCCTGCACTCTTCGCCTAATATCACAGAGTCTAACCGCTCTGTCAGTGTATGAAGGCTTTAACAATGTTCTTAAACACTAAGTTCAAACGTGTCTCTGACTTTCAACTTGTGCGGGCTCCTCCATGTAGCATATTCACCCCGATTTGACTTGTTACGGCTCCAACTTGCTGGTATGTGAACTCGTAGCTCTCATGCGTGCAATATTCATTTTCCTGTAATTGTAGGTTCCCAATTAAGAACTCACAAGGTCCAACCGCTCTGTCAATGTATGAAGTCTTTAACAATGTTCATAAACACTACCTTCAAACGTGTCCTCTGACTTTCAACTTGTGTGGGCCCTTCCATGTAGCATATTCACTGCCCGATTTGACTTGTTACGGCTCCAACTTGCTGGTATGTGAACTCGTAGCTCTCATGCGTGCAATACTCAATTTCCTGTGATTGTAGGTTCCCACTTAAGAACACACAGCTTGCTCCTTGGCTGTTGACCTCGACTTCAACAGTTGCAGTCTCAAACTTCGAGTTACCGAGGACCTCGGACCAGCTCTGATTCAGCCGCCAGCAGACAGTGACTGCTTTCCAGTGTTTCGAGTGTATAGTTTCTGGTGTCGTGACTCGGTTTTATGCACTTTTTTAGCCGTAATTATATCGTATGTTAAGTTTTGATAAGACACTTTGAAAACGTACTGAGTCTTACACGGTATTGCACAAACTTTGTCCAAATATATTATTCTGTGCTCTCTAGAATTAAATGTGGCTCTATTCGTTTTGCTGGATCTTTGTGTGGCGAAAATTGGGATTTCCAAGTGTTTTATAGCTTGGTATTGCCAAAGAAAACTCCATATTCTTCCAAGAAAATGTTTTCAAATCGTAATTGATGTTATGTGGGATGCTATTTGCATGTGTTTATCTTAAATTACTACGAGTTAATTGCTCATTAAGTAAAAGAATTTCTTAAATATTACCTTTAAACAAACGTATGCCCCAAATTTGATTATTTACAATTAATCGATAAATCCTAGGGCAAGGAATTCTGTTTATGTTGTTGATTATCCTTTGGCAAATAAACTCTGTAAGTTACTCATTGCTTTTAATTGCGAAAATGTTGAACGTCCAAGCGAATATTTTAGCAATATACTGTTATGGTATAAAAATTAAAAAAATAATATATTCAAAAGGTTGAATCACTTAAAAACTGACCAAGATTGGTATAACATCTTCAAAATATAAGAAAGTCAATGCATTGTATTGAAGCTCAATTAAGAAAGGAATAACCCAAAGCAAGTGGTTTGAATTGTTTCAAATTATTTATTGTTCATATGAGATACATTTCAGAATGTTACAACGTACTGAAGTATAAATTAATTTTTTGCACTACTAGTCTCAGAACGCACCGTTATTGGCCAATATTTAGGGCGTGAAGTTGATTTTCTCCACCAAGGGAGAGAAAGTAAAATAAACAATTTTCACCGTGGTAACTAATAAATTGCTAAGTTACCAAATATGAATATTTTAATTTTGACGTTTTAAAGAGCTGTATTGTCAGGTTGACAGTTAAAATATTTTCGAAATTTGTTGGGAATTTAGGTATTAAGCCGTTTGGTAGTGCAAAAAATAGTATATACACCACGGTAGCGAATCGTCTTATAACCTTCGCGCTTTAGAGACTTCGCGCGCGCGCTCAGTATCTAATATGCGCTCAGGTTATAATACTGCGCTTCGCTACCTTGATGTATAATATACCTATAAATTAGCCCTTTATTATAAAAACCACGGTCTGCTGAATTGTGTGACACACGTCATGACGTTTGTCACACAATTCAGCAGGCCGTGATAAAATGTAACGGGTGTTCATAAACAGTCGTCATCCCAGTTGCTTTGAAAAACAAAATGTTATGTCTTTGATTAATTCGTGCAACACAATGAAACGTCAATGAGTACTGTCATTGCGCATTTTTCTCAATTTTAATAGACATACGTTTCTGAAGTCAAAACCTACTGGGATGACGACTGTTTATGAACACCCGTTATTATAAATTCATATAAGGGTCATTCTAAAAAGTCGTAACTATTGTTTCACAATACAATTTGCTAAACCTTGGCTTTAATACTATTTACTTTTATAGTTATACACATATACCTATGTTTTTATTTCTAACAATCATGACAATTTTGTTAAAATATATAATTTTTAATTTAAAAATATTATGAAGGTATACATATACACCGCCGTTCTATCATATAACGGGTATTTTTGGTGTATACCTACACTTCTGGACTGTGACACATATTTTTCAACAAAAATTCGAATGTTTTTATTCTAAATTTAACTGTATGAAATTCTTATTGAATGTATATTAAAATTAAAAATAATAACTCGACCTATTTAATTTAAAGCAACAATGATGTAGCTATTCTTACAAAACAGCTTTGTGATATATAACTTATATACCGGGTGAGTCATTTTAATCTTTGGACGCGTTTATCCAGTGAGGGAAGCAATATGGTGAAAAATACCCCGGGACAAAATTGTTCGTGGTGAAGGGGGACAACTTTTAGCACCAAAATCCACTCTCCCCGCGGTGGGGGGGGGGTCAACTTTCAAATTTCAAATGGAACCCCCCATTTTATTCCATGGATTCGGGTTCCTGATAAAAACATATGAAATTTTTGTCGGAACAATTTTTCATGAAAATGCTTTCTTCGGTCTGAATTATGGCCCACCGCCAACTACAGTGAATGGACATTTTCCCGAAACAGCACATAATCACATATGATTGTTAGCGCTCGATATGGAGTTACCACCAGGACTACAGCCATAAAATTGTCCCCACACGATGTCATCACAGCTGTCAGGTAGCTGTCATCAAGGCCAAAAGTGTCAATGTTTCACCAAAATGACAAAAATATCCAGGATTGAGGTTCCAGAACGTTAGATTGGACCTACGCTCGTGATGTACGATCATGACCAGAGCGCGGGGGAGAGCCACTGACTGCCGGCGAATTTAATGAGAACACGTGGGAGGCAAGGTGACTCACGCGAAAAAAGCACCCCGATGGGAACAAAATCCCACGTCCACGTCGTTGTTCCTGGGTAACGCCAAGGGTGGGGTTGTGAGATGCGCTAAAACCGAAGAAAGCATTTTCAGGAAAAATTGTTCGGACAAAAATTTCATATTTTTTTTATAAGGAACCCGAATCCATGGAAAAAAATTGGGAGTTCCATTTGAAATTTGAAAGTTGACTCCTCCCCCAGCCCGCGGAAGGGGTACGAGGGGGGAGTGGATTTTGGTGCCAAAAGTTGTCCCCCTTCACCCCGAACAATTTTGTGCCGGGGTATTTTTCACAATCTTGCTTCCCTCACTGGATAAACGCGTTCAAAGATTAAAATGACTCACCCTGTATACGAGGAGCGTTCAAATATAAATTATAATATAATATTATTCGAAAACAAACACAAGGATGTATATCATGTCATTTTTCTACTCAGTCTCGCTCTCTTTTAATAAACCAGTAGGTACCATCTTTCCAGAAGTTGCTGTAATACACGAGACAAAAATTCTTTAGCTGCTGGCACACCCATTCCCGAATAATTTCGATGAGTTCTTCATTACAACGAGGTATTTTTCTCCTAGAAACTCTTTTAAATGCACAATCAAATACTAAACTGATGCAGCAAGATCCGAAATGTATGGTAAATGGAGCAGCATGATCCATTTCAATTTTTGAATCGTAGTCAGCGCATGAATAGCGAAATAGGGTCGAGCATAATCCATAAGACACAGACAAAGTACTTTTTTTCAAGTTACCCCTATTGATATTTAATGCAGAAGGAATATCCTTTACTGTAATTCTACAATCGTTTCTTTCAGCATTCTCTTCTGTTGTCAATGTTTTTGACGGCGAGAATGCAGTTCATTCTCGGCACCTTTGCAGCCATCTTTAAACGCTCTACTCCTTTTGTAAACGCTTATGTCTGATAGTGATTGTGCATCAAACTGTCTTTTAACTCTTACACAAATTTCTTATGGTTTGATACGTTCGTCGATAAGAAATTTACTAATAATGCGTTGTTCGACGTTTGAATGCACTCCCACTTCACTCATGCTTACCAATTGAACGAAAATGAATTATGAGGACTTAACGACTGAATAAAGTTAGGACTTGTTCCAGAGCATTAATTAATGTATACAACTTCTGTGCATGTCTTTGTCTTTTGGCGCGCAGTTCAAATTATAATTCATATTTGAACGCTTCTCGTACGTTCGAATTTTCGTTGAAAAAATATGTGTCACAGTCCAGAAGTGTATACTCCAAAATTACCCGATATATAACTTTCTCTATTAGACACTAGAGTGTTGTTCTGATGCTTGTTGTGTCTAAAAAGGAAGAAAGAAAGCTTTTTAATTGATATTTACTGTAAAAATGAACATGTACCGTTTAGTTTGGTGTTTTTAATTTTGTTATTGATTGATGTGGCTGGTGGTTCTACGACCACTCCCTTCTTGTCATATAAAAGTGATTATTAATATTAAACTATTTTTAATAGCATATATTTAATGTCGTTATTTGCATTAGTTGCTTATTTACACGTTAAAATTCTAACTTCAATTATTGAAGTACCTACAATCAATGAATTTACATTTGACTAAAACTACCACCGACTTACTACCGACCTTAAAAAATTTGTGGCAAATATATGAAATGCCACCGAACTAAAATACCACAGATGTGGATTTACATCCAACTAGAACAACAGCCGAAGTGAACTATCGACTGAAAATGCCTCCAACTGCTCCTACAGCAAATGCTGCAACACATATTACGTGAACGATAAGGCAGAATTGTCATCATGCTTATCTAATCTATAAAAGAGTTAAATTACCTATGATACGCCAATGCACGAAAGTTTAGTTTAGTTACCCCGAAACAGGGTTTTTAAAAAGCTTTATTTTACTATGAAACAATTTACAAAACAAGGGCTTAAACATGGACTTAACTAAACGAACACCAGATTAAGACTGAGTGTGCGCGGACCTCGAATTCAACCAATAAGAAATGCGCGCACAAAGGGCACGAATGGTAGTACTGAAGTGTATTTTTGAAGACGCTGTCTATGTCAAATTCGAGGTTAGGTTTTGCGTCAGTTGGCACTTCAACATCATTCGAATTGAAGTCCAAATTTAAACCACTCCTTGTTTTTCCGCTTAGACGACTTTTTTAAGTTTGCTAAACCCGAGAGCCAGAGGTCGACTTGTTTATGAGAGTTATTTCAAAAATTGACTGAAAAAACAGGGTAAACTGTTCTTTTCAGCATTTATTCGTTTCCAAGCCGCCCCGAGCAGCTATAGGAGTCTGGTACTCCAGTCAAAGCTGGTTTGGGAGGAATCAATCCCTATTTGAACTGTCTTAAGATCAACTTCTTCGGCCTAAGGTACCTGTACTAAATTTTAAATACTTCTTTGCGATGTAAATCAGTTTTCCCCAGTGATGTGCATAAATTAGGGGGCGCCCGCTCAATTACCTATCGACTACATTTAATGTATTTTTTGTCTTTGAATTTTGTGGCGTCTCTTGCGCTGTCATACCACTCAGTTTGAATTCGTAACAGTATAATGTTGCATGCATAACCTATGTACTATATCGTTGGTATATAGAAGATTTATTATGTGTTTGGTGGTTACTTGAAGTTTGTACAGCTGAAGTCAGTTCCCTCTTTTTATTTACAGGGAACCCCTCACATTTTTTTGTATTGTTTATCAGTCTTACTTAAAGTTATTGGACCCTGTGTGGACGACCAATTAACGGAGCTTCATTTACGATTACGATTCATTTAAGCAATAAAGAAGCGGACTAGAATCAAAAATTGTGTTTAGCTATTGGCTGGACCAGAGCTGTTCAACTTCAGATAATGCGAGGGCCGTAAAGTTATTTTCTAAATGATCGGCGAGCCGCACTCTAAAAAATCAAATATTGTACTAATGAACATAGTATTTAGGAAAAGTACTTTTAATAAAAAAAAACATCAATTCAAATGCAAGATATATTTCACATTACTTATATTAAAACTAAAGGAGTGTTCAGTGTGATGGTGATGACTGACGATGGTCTGCAGTATTCACAAGCTCAGAAATGTCGACATCAATTTCTGTTGATGAACTTCATAGTGAAAAAGAAAGTTTCACACAAGTGTGTGCTCCCAAATATTGATGCTATTTTTATTCCAAAATCCGCAAGTTTGGTAAGCCTTCTTTTGAAAATAAGTATTTATTGAGCTGTTGGATACAATTTTGTATAGCACGCGTATGTTATTACAAGTAATTCACTCAAGAAAAGACGCCACTCCGCCTGGCGGTCTCGTGGGCAAACTTTTCTCTCGTGAATTATTTGTAATATAACACACTTATACCTTAAATGACAAACACTCATAAATCTAATAAATAAAAACAGTTTATTACTGTCGTGGTCAATAAATCGGAGCAATTTTGGCTTACTGTAGCGCTGTCAAATTCGAGGTTAGTAGGTTAGGGTTTGTATATTATTAAGCTACTATCCTCAAATATAACATAAGCTAACTAAATTCGATTTTCGTTATAAAAAGTGCTGTTCACAATAGATAGCAAAAATGTCCGAATGTATGACCACGACAGCATATCATTTTTAAAAATTACATATTTTAATTTCATTCTCTTCATTTATTAATATTTAAGAAGTCATCCACGAATGAATGTGATAAAGCACTCCATCTTTTTCTGTAGACACAGGCACTGCCATCAGACGCTTTTGAGACTGGCAGAAGCTATTTGACCTTGAGCCCATCAAATTGCCCATTGTCACAAGCAATGTTTGCTCAAGGTCAAATAGCCGCTGTCGGTGTAAAAACATATGATGGCAGTACGGTTGTGTGGGCACATATTTTCGGTGCCCAGAGCTAATTTATTTTTTCCTGGATTCAGCTCGGTTCACATGCATAAATTTACAAGCACTGGTGACTTACGAGAAATTCCATAACGCTTCTGCGGTCTGGGGTTGTAAATCAAACACATGATACTGCGGGTGCAAGGCGAACGGCGAGTCCTTTCATATAGCAGATGGTCAGACACCCGACCGCAAACACAAACTCAGCCAATTCAACAATCAGTCATGCAAACAAAACAACAAACATTCAGTTTTAGCACTAATGTGCTCATTACATAATACTTACAGGGGGTTTTATGGCCCCCGCGGCGTTCCCACGTCGCATCTCAAAGAAGACCTCATCAGGTATATTCTTCGGTGCACCTTCGATGATGTGCCTGTAATAATCCTGCAAATACGGATGCTGACCGCATCCAGTACGCATTAACCCAACATTAACTGCATCAATTCGTTCAACCCATGTCAATGTAGCCCACAATTACGGTGGCCGTATGGACCGTAAAATACACTGGTACAAGGAATCTTTGGGAGACGGACTTCCCAAGCCACACAGTCGCGCTCATTGGGGATCACTGATAAGCAAGGTGTTTTATCAGGTCAAGGAATGTAGACCATCTCGCCGAATGGCCACTGATCCAGGCACGAGAGCGCTCTCTACGGCGAGTTGGCCCCTGGCTAACGATAACAATGAACAACGACCCAATTAATCAAGATGTCTACAATCAGCCTCAGTACGAACAATAACGAATGTTCGACGCCGCTGTTCAATATCTACATTTGTAAAGCTAGGCAAGCACTAGTATTTTCTTTTTACAGACCTCATCGTTTTATCCGCTCTCTTCTAATCCATATATCTACCGCAGTTCAATTCACTTAAAAACAAACACTTAATCGCCGCGGAATGACACCCGCGGTGCATTGGCTTTTGTGTCCACACATGTGCGACCTCGCCTACCGACTCCCAAAGCACGTCATCGATTTTAAAAACAACCCTGGGCCTCGTTTCGATTCAGTGCAAAATTTATAAAGTATCATATTTCAGTGGTTGGTTTAGACCAAAGTCTATAATTATACGAACACAAATAAAATGATAGGATATTTTCAAACAACTCAAAAAACACAAAAGTAAATATTACAACAGTTGTCACCAAAAAATCGGAAACAGCTATTTTTTCCCAATGTAAACTCAACTTTTAGAATAATAAAAAAAGTCAAAAATTAGTTATTTAAAAACATGCCCCGTCATTTGAATGATTTTGAAAAGGGAAGAATTGTCCATATAGGCCATTGCTCTCATTGCCATCAGTTTAATGCATGCCCTCTGCATATATCAGAAATTTACAAACCTCTCTGACAGATAGATTGCAAGCTGTAATTGCAAACAGCGGCGATATTACCAAATATTAATTTAATTTTTGTTGTTATACATTCTCTGTTTATAAATTACATTATTTATATTATAACATATCGTTTTTTATTTGTAAATTGCATATCATAGTAACAGGTAGCTGTAATTTAACAGTATAGGAACGTTTTAAGCAATACCAAAATGTAAAAATATCGTTACTATTATCCTTCATGGGGTGTTAGATCTATAGTATAAGTAAAAAAAGTTTATTAAGGATGTCTTAGGAATTTTGAAGTCATGTGTATTGTAACATTATATCGAATCCTTGTAACTGACATTTTATAGACAGTGGCTGACAATGGCTAATATCGCAACATGATCATAACTGTGATCAAGACTTCCCGTAATAAACGCAACGGAAATATTTCCAAAGCTTGCACCGACGAAGAAGAAGAAGATTACAACCCTTTGAAGGTTTTATATTCAAAGTTACAACCTCATTTTGTAACAAATGTCAAATGACAGCTTCATTTTCTGGTGTTATAATACAACTGACTTCAAAATTCCAAAAGCATCCTGATGAATTTTCATTTTGCTTATGCGATATTTCGGTGTACCCAATTTTATTGGGAGCAACTGTACATACTTATACCTACAGTTGCTTTATAAAGTGACTGTAACTAACCTATATTATACCCACTGTAAGTCTATGTCAAATTCGAGGTTAACAGGTTAGATTCTGCGTCAGTCTGTGTCAAAACTGACGGAAAATCTAGCCTGCTAACATAGGCGTAACTAGCGGGGGGGCCAGGGGGGCCAGGCCCTCCCCAGAGTGCCGTCTGGCCCACCCCAGAAAATAGAAGTTGGATAAATTTAAAAATCTGCTTTTGTACTAACTTTTGTATTAACTCATTTAAACCTAGCGGGTCGTTAACAACCGATACACATTTTAAAATTTTCGGTTGTTATTATTTGTTTTGACTTCAAAAAATGTTATAGTATAGGTAAATACCATATGTTGAACGGGTGGTTCTAATTAAAAATAATAGTGAAAGTAAAACATCATGGGTGTAAAAATACAATTTAGTTTTGCTAATATTTTGATAAGATTTTTTTCGTCTGAATTTTTGTAGTTAATTATGAACCATTTTTCAGTTGCTCTTCAGTTTTTTATAAATAGAGGGTCAATTTAAAATGTGGACTGTTAAAAGCTTTGGGGCATATATATACACATGAAAAGGTTTGTTTGCTACGACATTATGAATAAAATTAATGAAAGAAATATGATTGAGAATTTTGAAGTAGTGTCATTCTCAAAATTACTCCTTTAAAAGAGACCCTTATCGATATAAATGCATTTATGTACGACCGCGCGGAAATGGTCACGTTGTACTCTATTTTTTAGGGCGTAATGTGTCACTTTACAGTCCGTTAAACGACACTTAGTGGGCCGTAAAGTACTTTTTTCACTGATCTTTTATTTGTTGTTTATATATGTGATACGAGGTATATAAAGCAGTCCATAACGCTCTAGGGCGTAAAGAGCGGGCTTAATAATGACGCCCGATAATTATGCCCGCCCTAGAGGCGTGATCATAACGCCCGCTCTTTACACCCTAGGGCGTTATGGACTGCTTTGCAAGTTTTTCATGTTATTTGAGCAATCAAAGTGGAAAATCAAACATTATATGCACCACGAGCATTACTTGATGTTTTTAGCCCTCGGGCTAGAGCCCTCAGGCTTGTAAACTTGTCGCCCTCGAAAAGGGCATAAAGATCTTCATAATCCTCTTGGTACTATTACGACCCGTTTAGTGTTCTGTTTGTCAGTCTGACATCCTAGGTTGTCAAATTTTATAGAAATTATAAATTTGGTTTTAATTATGAATATCCCAGTCTGTACATAAAATGTTGTATGCACCTCGTGCGCAACTAGCGTTTATGGTCCTTGGTGTGTTAAAGCCTGCGGCTACCCCTTGGGCTCTAAGTTTCACGCCGCAAACCACACACGTCTTTTTACGCCTTACGCCTTCTTGATATATAAATAACTATAAGGTATGGACCATCGAAGATCAAGTTTAGGGTCGCTCCATAAAGTTACAAGAAATATTTAAGAAGTTTCAGACCCAGTAAAGATTTTAAAAATCTAACACTGTTTTATTAAATCTTTAGATGAAATTGAAATTGAAAAAGTACGGAATCGAAATCGCATGCCCGAACACGATGCATTATGGGGAATGGGGCGTCAGTTGTCACTCAGGACCTCCTGACTCAATAATTAGCGTAATTGAAAAAACAACTCGCAACTTACCAAATTGCAAATACGAGAAGATCAAAGTAACACTGAAAGTACTATTTTTAAAATATTAAAGTTTAACGCCGCCAGAGATAGCAAAGAAATGAACACGTAAATACAGGAGGTCCTTACACAAATTGAAAATAATAAGAAATTCTCAGGAATCGCACTCTTCCGGCTATAGCGAATGACGCAGCAAACACTATAGACATACATAAAGCAACAAATGCATCTCCAGGAATATAAACACGAAATACTCTCCTATCACAGTTTGCAGTTTGCACATACGTATAATGTTTTTTTTTATTATAAAAGAATAAAGTAATTTTAATTTATTTACCCACTGGTTTTGTTCTTGAAAATATAGTTTTATTTCTCGTAACTTTGTTTTCAAATTATACTTGTATGATATACTTTGTTATTTAGGGAGGACTTCAATTTTATAGTTACGGTATTGTAGCAAAGATAATTTTGTGGTATTGACGAATGTAAATGACTTTAACTGCTTGAATTTTTACGGTTGCAAGTCTAAGATATTATGATAAAAAAGAAATCACAATAACAATGAAGATGATATTAACATTTTCAAGAAAATATTTTCTTCAACTCTACTGAGAAAAAATTAGAAAATTGACTCGAAAACGTATAAATGTAAACCAAGCGATGTTTCCCAAAAAGTGTTTTCCTCGAATAATATTTTTTGTTGTTGCGAGTTGCGAAAGGAAACCATTTTTTTATGTTGTTTATGAACCGAAATAATTTATTGATTTGCTACTTAGATATATAATATTATAACAGCATAAAAAACAAGCAAATAACTTTATGCAAACAAGTAATGTATGCAAACTTACGTTTTCATAGAAATACAGAGTGCCCAACTTAAATGTACGTAGCTTTAAGCAGGTGAGTATGCAACACACATTACATTTCAATGGCGATTGTAATGTGTGTTGCATACTCACCTGCTTAAAGCTGCGTACATTTAAGTTGGGCACCCTGTATATAGGTATTGGCGATGGTTGGCTGGGGGGCCTGGCCCTCCCCAGCAAAAAATCCTAGTTACGCCAATGCCTGCTAACCTCGAATTTTACATAGACAACATATTATTCATACAACAAACATTTCAAAGGCAACTTAATGGAAGAGCATTTATAATCACCCGGTATCAGGTATGATGTTTTGACCTTACATGAAACGCATTCGAAAGTATAGCATACCCTTAGTGCTTAGTGGAAAATAGTATTAGTATACGTATTAGATTAAAATTTCCTTAAAATCTACATGCATTTTAAGTAGGGAATTTTAATTTACCCAATCAGCACTATATCTTACACCGTGATCAGCACCGATAATATTACGATTGAATAGCAGCCGTGGCCGATACTTGAGTTACAGTCGTTTCATTGCCAAGTGCAAAAGTGACAGCTATGTGACAGCAGCTTTAACAAAAGTCGAAATTAAAACATTCCCGGCGTTTAAATCCACTAACTCAGGGTTAAATTAGCTTTCCTACGGTCATGAATCCTTGTACAATGCCTGAACCTGTAGAAGATACAGACGGTGACCAACGCTGGATAAGTATTGTAATTAAATTTGCTACCTACTACAAGAAATTCTAGCCACCAGCACCCATAATTAGTGATGCATGAAGCAAACAAGATATGTGTACTTTTTTATTTCAGCATAATCGATTTCTTTCTGAAACGAGAGAGAAGGATCCAGATGTGATATTTATTGGAGATTCGATACTTCAAGCCTTACAACACACCGATCTCTGGAACGAACTCTTTGCTCCACTTCATTGTTTAAACTTTGGTATTCATAGAGACCAAATTCAAAATGTTTTATGGCGAATTAAAAATGGAGAACTTGATAATGTCAAACCAAAAGTAAGTATAATAGTGATTTACGTTACAAGTATAGAAAGTGGAGCTTTTCAGTACGAGTGAGATGTTTCCGGAAGAGGCCGTTAGGCCGAGTCTGGAATTTCAAGACGAGTATGGAAAAGTCACTTTCATACGAGTTTCGTATAATATTTTTTCGTACACTACAAAACGGAATAATAAATTTATCCTCTGATCTGAATTTGCCGTAAAATGTATTAATTAGAAAGGTACTACTTTGCCCTTTGAATACCGCAAAGTGTAACTTCCTAATTAATAAATTGTACGGCAAAGCAGCTCTTTCAATGCTAGTGTACGAAAAAACATTTAAAAGATTAAAGCGATTTTCCAATAAAAAATATTGCAGGTTATAGTGTTGCATGTCGGAACAAATAACTACACTAATACGCCGGAAGAAATAATAGGAGGTATAGTAGAAGTTATTAACATAATTCGAGAAAAACATCCTGATGTCTACATAGTTATACCTGTAAGTATGTTGAATATGTTATGGAATATAATATATTAACTGCTATTTTTATCAATAGACACTTTTACCTAGAGGCCACAATCCAAACCCACTGAGGGATCGGATATCACAAGTAAATGAAATTTTAAAAGTAAAAGTTGCAGCTTTGCCAAAAGTGGAAGTTGTTGTAATAGATAAAGGTTTCGTGCATCCCGATGGCACTATCAGTCATCATGACATGTATGATTATTTATTGCTCACAAATGCTGGTAGCAAAAAGGCCTTTGAACCAGTACATGAATTGCTAGTGCAGTTACTTAACGAGGGCGAGACTGAAAAAGATTTGACTCCCTCAGAATAGTTTTGTAAGAATTATAAGTACTAATGGAATATGCCTTTCGTATTTACTTCATTTTTACAAAATAATTTTAACCAGTGGAACATCGTATAATTGTTTGGGCATTTAAATGCTACGTTATTTGTGGAATCACTTTTAGATCGAACATTCCTTTAAGTACTAAAATCGGCCTCAACAGTTAGATAGTTCGACATTAGGATTTGATCTCTGATAATAGAATTAAAATTAAATAGTTCAATATTACTTTCGGGTAGATCAACTATAGTAGTTGTGCATATTTATATTTATTTTGCAGATTGTATTATGGAATTGCTTATTTTTATTTATTAGTTTATATGAAGATAAAAGTACCTTGCTATTTTGTACGAACAATTTGTATGTAATATTTGTTACTGAAATAAATAATTATAAGAAATTTCTAGCAAATTCCATGCAGAAATGAGAAACTACGTTGGGTTACCTTGTTTATAGATGCCAGCCAGTTCCTGATGTTGCTGTAATAATGGCTATTCTCAGTGTTCTCAAAAGTTGAAGAAAATTGCAATCGAGTGATTGTCTCGGGTTCTTATCTAAGGCTATATACCTACTCAATAACGTGTACAGAAATCTCGGAAAGCATCCAAACTACAGTCTGTAAATTTGGGCAAAATAGAACATGCTCATTAATTTTATTTTAGCTTCTACCATTTGATTTATTGCTCCAAGTTTCATTTTTATGCTGAGGTTTTACAAAAAGAACTCGAAAGAGCATGTGGGGTTTTATGGCATGGGGTTTCTTGAAATTGAATTTTTATTGTTCGTTGTTCGGTTAAAAATAGTATATTGTGCAACAAGTTGAGAAAAGTAGTTTTCCGTGCAAGGCACGAGCGTTTTAATCAAGGCAAAGCCGCGATTAAAACCGCGCCGAGCACGGAAATACACCTTTCTCACATGTCGCACATGCTATTTTTTCAGTGCTGTAAGAAAATGCTACTTTCTTGAAATTGTGATTTGTCAGTTTGACAGTTTTGATTCTGAAGTCCTTTTCGACCAAATTTTGAATTGCAAGATATCGCTATGCAGATTGGGCACATTTTTATGTTTTTATAGGGAGTCTCGATAACTATAGGAGATATGGAAAAATGGACCCCCTCAATCTCTTTTTTCGGGAAAAACGTAATGATGAAAACCAAAATTGGCTTAAGTGACTTAGATGGCAATAAGACAAGTATGTACAATACATTTTACCCACAACCCATAACTTGCCGCTACAATGAAGAAGATGGGTGACAGTGAGAGTGATTAACAAATTATAAAACGCTAGTGTCGTATGAAAGCAGCATAGATAGCAAATTTTACTTTCACTGATGCTACGATTCTTATTGCGGCTAGCAAAGAAGAAATGTGTAATTTGCTAAATAGGCATAAAAATGTCAGCTCACAAGATGGACTGAATATCTCTTCCCCTCCTCGTCCTTACATCTTGACAGATGAGTGGTGTTGCATTTAAAGATTTATGAATCCATTATCTTGGTCACATTTTTTATTGCATCTTTGTTGCGGCTTGTTTTAAATGTCTCCTCTATGTTGGTTCCTAGATGCATAGTGGCATCAGTTCATATTTGTGGGGATCATCAGCGTGTCCTGCCTTCCATTTTACCCTGCACTACAAGTTTCTGAATGTAAATGTATATAAAACAAAAATTATGGCTGTCAATTGTTTGGTAGACAGAATGCAGATCGTATTGCTAATTGCAAGCTCTTATAGATAATGCTGGTAATTGCAAAATGGATATTAGGCGACGCATACAACTAGCATAGTCTGCTCTGGTGCAGTTAAATAAAGTATGACACGGACAATGAAGATCATGTTAGTGAATTTGCAAGTATTCTCGATATTTTTTAATGCATTCGAGCTGTGGACAATAAAAGCAGCTGACCGAAGACGCATAGGCTCTTTTGAGGTGAGAGTTTGGAGATGAATGTTGCGAAGATACCGTGGACAACATAAAGAGCAAGTGTCTCCATTTTACAACAAATAAAGCCAAAACAAAGCCTGTTCAGTGTTTATTTATTTATTTAGGATATAAACAGACAAGTCCACTAAAACTATTGTACAGTGACCAAAAAGTCGGCATAATATGGGAAAATGTTTAATTTTTGATTTTTCAAAAAATTTGACGTAAATAATTCCTGCTTGTCTAAAAACCTATTTAGCCCCTAGCATAAGGTCTACACATTACCCTTTTTCTGTGACATCAGAAATAACAAAGCATAGCGTTTAAAACGTATGTTTTATATTGCATTGAAATTCAAAGAGATCATTTAGATCGCAGGTAGTAGAGTTTACAAAGAATTTGACATATACGTACCTAACCTTTAAGGCTTTGGCACACAGGACTTGGTCTTTCGCGGCAGGCAGCGATCGCGCGATTTTTTCGGCGATATGGCTACGTCACATACGGAGCGATATCTGTGTAAGCGATACAGTGTTGTGATAGTCTTCTGCAGAGCAGGTTTGCAGTAGTATTTTGCTGACTATTCACCTGTCATCTGTCAAAAAGTGACCAATGAAAATCCAGAATTCTGACGATTCTTGACCAATCAAAAAAATATCAGTGGATATATCTTCCTAGAAGGTATTCAAGTGACTTTTATTACAAATGCGATTTTTATTAGAAAAAGTCAATATTAGTGTTCTGTTACTATAGAAATTGCATAGTTTGTTGCTAGATTTACTGAAAACTAATTTGAAAAAGTAGTTTGGTTCATTAAATAGTCCCTCGAATACCATTCTTAGTCAAAGTTAAGTAGAATATTTTTGCGGTGGTATCACTACTCATGTCCATTGCGCTTGGGATTAGGACTCGTGCTAGCACACTCGTCCTAATCTTACCAAAGCGCAATGGACATTCGTGATACCACAGCAAAAATAGTCGACATAACTTTGACTACTCATGGTATTATAAGTGATTATTTTACCAGTAGGACATAATTTCAATAGATATTATTTATAATACTTTTTTGAGGTAGCTAATAATAAATAATAAAGTACGTTTTTTTCTATAATATCTGTCAAAGTGTTACAATGTTGGTTGATATGTGATTATAACGCTAGGAAATTTTTGTACCTCGTGTTGGTAGAACTTTTTCAAAATTATGGTTATGTGTCAATTTTGAATGTCAAAGTTTCTTAATTTGAACTCTTGACAAATTTCTTTAATTTTGCAAATGTTCATTATGTTTATTTTCAAATATTTTATGTTTAATAATTAATAAATTTGCAATATTTTACTATGCTGTTTGTTTTACCCACTGTTATGACATATCTGTCAAAATGACAATCATTTTTTTAGTGGAAAAAAAGAACTAAAAATACATGTACCAACATTATTAAAACTAGGTACCCTGCAGGAATGCAACTTATCCCCTAGAAAGTTGACCTTGAAAATTATAGAAAAAAAATGTACTTTAGGTAACTACCTAATAAAATAATTTTGTGAAATAATTAAATTGTTAAACCAGAAATAATATTGTGAAATAAAAACATATTAGTAACTTACTAGTAATGTTCAGCTCTTCTGCAATCACGATTCATGTTTCTGCCTTTTTTCACCACATTTTTGTAGAACTGGTGTGAAGTGTCTTATAAATACCCGTACTTTTTCACTTTTTCTTTCAACATTTCCGTTTCTTCTCCCATCTTGAAAAAACCTCTCAACCAACTGATGTGGATCGCCTGGATCGCGCGATATTTTTGTGATTTTGTACAAACGTATCGCCTGCCGCCGCGGTCAAGACTGTTTCGCTGCGACAGATCGCCTCGTGTGTGACAGGGATAATGCAACGTTGCTTCATACAAACATATCGTCGGATCGCGGCGGGCAGATATCGCTGCCCGCCACGACAGACCGCTTGCAGTGTGCCAAAGCCTTTAATGTAAGGGATGCTCTAAATAACCTATTATTCAAACCAAGAAATTCTTGACCTATGTAATTCGACGATCCTCCTCTTCGAAGTCCTTAACGTTTAAAATAAGATATTATAAGCTTGCTCGCTTGCTTGTTATTGCGCGTTGGCCAAATGTCACATTGACAGTACAGTGAAATCTCCCTTACCGGACACCTCTCTTACACGGACATTTTGTTGGGCACCAACTTGCTTGCATTAACTTTACTAATAAAATTTTCTCTAATAAACGGACACGGACACCATTTTTCGACAATTTTTAGACTGTGAATCTCTCTTGTACGGACACTTCAAAATGCAGGCCCAACTAATGTCGTGAGGCGTCAAGGCAATCCATAAATCCAACATTTAAGATCATGTTAAATTATAGGATTCTTTTGCAATACGGACTCAAATCAGCGTTATGGCTGCTAGAAATTCGACACTGTCATTACCCTATGCACAATATTATTACAAAACAATCCATGTCGCTTGATTTTAGAGGTCTGCAATTCAAAACTACTTTGCCTTTTGCGTGGGCCGCCCATTATGATAAAAATAAGAATAGGAAGAATTTTTCCTGCTTGCTTTTATGGAAGGAAAAAATAAGAAAACTAGGCTCAGGGCCCCCGCAACCGCAGAGTCTGCGGGTATCAAGTTACGCCACTCTAATCGATTTGAACCAGAGGACGATTTACCCTTATCAGTAATGGCTGAACTGTATTAGAATATCCCAGAAATCGAAAACGTCTACCCTGACGAATTTATAAACATTGACAAAGAAATAATCGTGGAAGATGATGTAACTGAAATTTCAGGTGAATCAGCTGCCGTTGAAGTGCAGTTGACAGAATTAGAAAACGGTGGTGACTTAGAAATTTGTTAAAATGTAATCAAGACCTACACGGAAGCATTAACAATGAAAAATTTTAAATGCTTTGCTAAAGAAAGTAATGACTTTAAAGTATTCAAACTGTCAAAATATTCAGAAATACATGCGGAAAGTATAATAAGCAGTCAGAAAAAACCCTTACGTCAAACCAGTATTTTAGATTTTGTAACAACTATTACATAACTTCAATTATTTTATTATTCTTATCTGTATTGTTAGCGCGTATACCTTTGCATAATACAACTTTTTTAAACATAAAAATGGATTTTTTCCTTAAGCGGACGCCTTTAATAACCGGACAAAAACTTTGGCACCGTGCTTGTCCGCTTATGGGAGATTTCACTGTATTATAAAACAAGCCATATTTAAATGTGACCTGACCAAAAACTGCAGATTTCTTGTTTCATCCAGTTCCTTATAGTTAAATAAAGAGAGAAAATTGTTAAGCCACAGCATGAAGTAAGAGGTAAGGAGACCGATCCTCATGCAGGCCGTTTGCCAAAACCTGCATTGATATTTGCGGCTTTTTAGTAGTACCGTAGTCTGCCACTTGCGGTGCAAATGTTCCGCGCCGGGTTAGTTGGCTGCAGGGTGGGGGTTTGTTTACGTCTGGTTTGCGTTTTGATTTGCCGCAGCGGTTGTATGCCACGATCACGTGACGGATTGAGGACCCGGCGTGACACACCAGCGTTGCGAGTGGTAGATACTGTACTATTAAAGAGCTGCTAATATCATCGCAAATTCTGTAGCATGGCGATTGGTCTCCTTCCCTCTTATTCCATGAGTCACAGCAAAAAGGTAATGTGTAGACTATATATACCAACTGATTTTTACTTATTTAGAAAATGGAGTTTTTTGAAATTGTCAAAATCCAAAAAGTGCTAGTTTTCGGAAATGAAGTAAGATTTTTTTAGTGTTATTTTTAGCTAACTGAACAATTTCAAGGCCAGAACACACCTATTTTTTTTAACTTTAGCAAAAAATTAATTTTTCAATGTTTTAAATATTTTTCAAAATTTCACATACCAAGATTTAATATTAAAATTCAATTTTTTATGTGAAGACTTTAAAGATTTATAATTTGCAAAAATAATATAAAATGTTAATTACTTCTTTAGATTTTTTATTATTTACCGAAAGATAGTATGTTGGCATAATTTTTACGTTTGTTATACAAGGCGCTTTTTAGGAGAAATATTTTTCAGTTCTAATTAATATCTATTTAAATGGCTTCTAGAAACGAATCTAACCCTGTTAATAAATTACTGTTACAAAAATCCTGTAAATGTGCTTTTACAGTTGCCTAAATGAGAAATTTTTTCTTTATCCAATTTACATGTTCTAAAAAAAATCTCACTTAGACAACTGTAAGGCAGGCTTCTCACGAGGCGTTTTTGCAGCGCTGCAGAGTGGCGCCGTGGAGTGGCAGGGTACGTGATTGTGTGGCGGGTTATTGCGGCGCTACTGTGTAGCAGGCAGAACTGCTAAGTCGCTCAGCAGCGCTACCGCTGGCGTTGCCAGGTGAAACCGAAATAGGTAGTTTGTCACTTGCAGTGCATCGAGATGGACGCAGTGTCGATTTTGGAAATTTCCCTATCCATTTTCACAAGCACATACAATACAACCGAATTTAACGGTAACCCGCAACAAACTAAAAAGTCAGTGTTGTCGTTGGCCTGACGTAAAATTATGGCATGATGTTGCCAAAATTATGTATCAATCGGCAGCACTGGCTTAGTTCTGCGGCTGCGCTTCCGAGAATCACCGCCTGCCGCTAGTAGCGCTGCGAGTCGCACCGTGTGAAGGGGTCTCGCGACTAGCAGCGTGCGCTTCTGGTAGCGGAAGTCTGCTACGAGTGGATCAAACGTGCCACCGCGTGTTCGTTGAACGCTCCGTGTGAAGGCGTCTATTTAAAACAATGTTTCCCTATCAGCGGCAACACTCTGCAGCGCTGCAAAAACGCCTCGTGAGAAGAGACCCTAAAAGAACATTTACAGGATTTGCAATTATGCAAACATACTATTTTTCGGTAGATAATAACAAATCTAAAGAAGTAATTAACATTTTATATTATTGTTTCCAATTATAAATCTTTAAAAGTCTTCACATAAAAATGGCTATTTTTGTATCTAGAATGCGAAATGCTACTTTTGCGTTCAAGAATGGAAGTTATTTTGCCGAGCTTTAGCGAGGCAAAATACCCATTCGAGAACGCAAAAGTATTTTGCATTCGAGATGCAAACAATGATTTATCGAAAACTGCAATAAAACTAATATAAGAATAAAAAAAAATAAATAAGGTAACTTTCAACGTTAATTGACAATTTGATATTTCATAAACAATTAATTGATGTTTGAACCACGGCCAGCTGAATTGTTTGACAAACGTCAAAGTGACGTATAAATTTAACTGACCGCAGTATCGGCACCTTCAATTTACATGTAGTACAACATAAATTAGTCATGTTTATAATAGTTTATAATAGTTATTAGTATCTATTGAAATTTTAAATTACTTAATAAAAAACTAATGTAGGTTACTTAATTAATAAAATCACAAATAAGTTCCTAAAAAATGACAAATTTTTTGACATTTCTTTTATGTTCTAGAACGCTAAAGAATTTTGCATTCTAGAACATAAAAGTATTTCCCAGTTAAGTGACAAAAAAGAATCACTTTGCTTACTGAGAATTTAACGAAAATGTCAACATTTGATGACACTTTTTGAAAAAATGAATTTTAATATTAAGTCTTGGTATGTGAAATTTTGAAAAATATTTAAAACATTGAAAAAATTATTATTAGCTGAAGTTAAAACAAGTAGGTGTTTTCTGGCCTTGAGATTGTTCAGTTAGCTAAATATAACACTTGAAAATTTACTTAATTTCCGAAAAAATAACACTTTTTGGATGTTGACAATTTCAAATAACTCCATTTTCTAAATAAGTAAAAATCACTCGGTATACAGGATGTCCCCGGATTGGGTTACAAAGAGGGAAAAAAAGTTTATTTTTGACTTCTCAAAAAAAATCACTCTTTGTAAAAAAATCTGCCTGTTCTCAAACTAAAAATGCACTTTCGAAAATTTAAATATTGCTTTTCGTATACGGGGGAGGTTCGAAAATATGAAAAAGGCTCAAGAATAAAGCACCCTTATTTTTCAAAATAGACTAAAATGTTATTTGAAAAAGTTGCTTAGGATTAAAAGTAGGTGTCAAATATAAAGTCACAGCCACCTGCTCTAAAAAACAATTTTTACTGGTTTCCCTTATTCCTCCACTACCCTGCAAATTACCAAACGCAATGCTTCAAAGTTAATTTATTGACGGATACGATAAGAGTGTATTGTCGAATTTCAGTTTCGTTCACTTAACCTGAAATTGATGTGACCCGAAGTTGATGCTAAAAATTTCATATTTGTGTCAACAAACACGCAGGTATCTTAAAAAATTAATAATAAACGATCCAAACATCAATAGCAATTCAAAGCAATTATAATTTTTAATAAAAATGTTATAACAAATATTTCCAACTAACATTATTGTATATTTTGAAAAATAAGGGTACTTCATTCTTGAGCCATTTTCATATTTTCAAACCTCCCCCATATACGAAAAGAAATATTTAAATTTTTGAAAGTGCATTTTTAGTTTGAGAACAAGCAGAGTTTTTTATAAAGAGTGATTTTTTTTGAGAAGTCAAAAATAATTTTTTTTTCCTCTTTGTAACCCAATCCGGGGACATACTGTATATGATAGGGTCTAAATAGGTTTTTAGACAAAAACGAATTATTGACGTAAAAAGTTTTTTCAAAAAATCAAAAATAAAAAACTCCCATATTATGCCGACTCTTTGGCGGTCACTGTGTAACTTAAAACTTAAAAAATATGTAACTTATTGCATAGAATAATGAAGAAAAGTAAAATTATTAATAACAATGTCAAGTACAGCCTCTTCAAATACAGGGGTTCGACGCAATCTGTTGGCATCCCAACTAGGGTTTCCAAGTCCCGGGACCAAAAGTGTTTTCGGGACTTAACGAGCTAAATTTCAAGTCCCGAAGAAGATCCCGAAAGGGATATAGTGTTTAAGTGAAATCTCTGAATGCGAATTCCGAAGAAAAACAAGTGTTTCAAGTTAAATAAAGTATTTCTGTGCTGATAATGAACTGCGTTGGGGCTCGTCTATAACTTCATTACTTTCTTTTGGTACTAAATATATCTGTCGCTCTTAATCTTTTGCTTTTGTGCGAACTGTAAGGTGCTTGTGTAATCCTTCCGTTGAACCGCCTCTGGTTATGATAATTTTATTGGGACAAACTTTACATTTCGCCAATTGTTTATCTTTCAATATATAAAAGTGTTCCCATATCGACATTAAATCGTTATTTTTTTAATGTAGAATAAAGGTCGGTTGGAAATCGCAATTCATTCTAATTCTAACTCTTTAGCAGACAGATAACGCACCTCTTTAAAACCCAGAAATATAAATTATTCAGCTTCTTCACACATAGTTTTTAAAGTCTACAAATTTAGTTACCTTACTGTTACTACGTATGCACACGATTACGCGTAAAATATGTGTAATCCAACTATTGGAGCTTGATACAAACACGCCATCATATATAGTGCTGGAGGAAACAAAAAGAAGAAAACTACGGATTGAGGCAGGACAAATACAGAAATACAAAAACAGGAGCAGTTTAACCAAATAAACCGCAGTACCAGTAATAACGTATATAGAAACATTATGATGAGAGAAGTACCCAAATACCTAAGAAATAAAGAAGACAAGGGACACTATCAAACAATTGCAAAATATGAAAAAATGATGAAGAGAAGATGTGTAGGTTATGTGGAAGAGAGGAAGAAACAATAGTGCACCTAGTACATGGATGTTATAAGACTCGGAATATAAGTGAGGGAAAAACAGTGAAAAGAGTACTAAGTGAAAGTGGCAAGGGTATAGGGTAGATGAGAGAGGTACAAAGAAGACGAGGAATAAAGGACAAGAATGAGTGATTGGCGTAAAATATATATGTAATTAGTACAAATGTAAATTTATGTAATGTTCAGGTATATTAATGTAAATATTAAGGTCAATGTAATTAATAATGTAATAACCGAACTTCTACTGCAAGCTGAAAAGCAGCAGGATAAATATTACTACTATGTCTAAATCCAACAAAAGTAACAAACCAATACGTAAATAAAAGAACACTTGCAAATGTGGCTGAAACAACACACAGGTTGGATTCTAACTTACCGAAAACCATACCTCTACTGGTCAAGTGCCTCCGCAAAACGCAATTAATGCAGAATATGCAAGAGGCATGAGTAATACGCCGGACGCCGGTGAATAGCCGTCCTAATTCTCTGATATGAAGTATACACACACATGATGATATGGTCTCGGGACTTCGCATGTGATGGCTGTGGTCCCGGGACTCGCTTTTTTTGTAGAATCCCGGGACTGGAAACCCTAGTCCCAACAACAGTTGGGTAAAAACAACCGGTCTCTGATAAACGTCTACAGATTTTTCTGAAAAGTTGGTTACTTGGTTGTTGACTATTTGGGTATCTTCTCCGATAGGTTCTTCGAGCTTTTTGTGCATTACGCCTTGCCTCCCCAAAAACCAAAGGCATGTCAAGAAGTTCCAACGTTTTGATAGTAACGAATTTTTACGTACAAATTATGCAATATAATCACACAAATTATTAATTTTAAATTATTTAAATTTGTAACATATAAACTAGAAAACATACACCAGCATTAAGTTTGAAGTATCTTGTGTAGTTGTCAAATCTAATCTTCTTTTGTTACATTGTTCAATGGCAGGAATTAAATGTTTTTTTTAGTTTGTTAATACTTATCCGTAATTCAAGAATAAAGACTCTTTGGAAAGATTGAAAATTTTTTTTAGGGCAAATGTAGATAGTTTAAGGATTTTATAAATGTTTTACTTTGAAAAATCGATGGAGTGGTTATCAAAAAATATTGTTTTGAAATTTTTTATCGATTGCCATTTTATTTGAAAAAATAAATGTAAATGCATTGTTTAGAGAACCGAAAGCTAATTTTGAAAATTTGTTGTTTTTTTTCAATAGTTAAAATAAGGGAGTTATGACGATTTTTCAAAAAACAAAAGGACTCCAATAACTACGAATCGGGGCACCAAATCATTAATTGGAACTAAGAAAAGTTGTTTTAATGAGTTCTAACTGCCATTTTCGCGGGTGTAACGACTTAGTATTAAAACCCTGAATATATTTAAATTTTTCATAATGAAACATTTTTGCCTTGATAAAAAAAGCCCTAATGATGGGGGGGGGGGGCGTAAATTACCATGAATTACCTACCATAAAATTGCTATTACCATCATTTCAACTTTAATAGCTGGATCATTATTTACACTGAAAACTAATTTATTTTTTAAATTGCATAGATCTATAGATTCTACATTTCATTTGTCTTTTTCTAATTCTATTTTCACTAGAAGGTTTTCTTATATTTATATTTCAACAACTACATAGTTAAATTTAAAATAGTAAAATTATATCTGACAAGTCAGTGTGGTTTGTACTAGAAACATCATATAAAATTCTTGAGGAGATACCCTGTTCAATTCCAAAGTGAAGAACTTGTTTACTTTCCGTTTGGATTTTCTTTAATACAAGAGTACGTGTTTTACCATAGGTACTGAAGAGAATTATACGAATTCCTGCATGAATTTGCCTTTTTGTTAATTTCTGTGAAAGGTTTATTGGTGGTGCTAGTGGACCTTTCACAACTATCTAATTATTTTTTTTTCTTTCACCTTGCCCATTTTACTTTGTTATTCAATCTATCCAAGATACACATCTAAAACGTGTTCATTGAAATAGGTAGTATTCAGCTGATAGTGTTAATGTCTCTTTGGCGTAAAGAACTTTCATCATTTTTATTTTATATTAGAAGCTAGAATTTCTATTGCTTCATATTTTTATCTTATGAAAAAAGCGATGGAAAACAATCTCATCATAATTTCTGTATATAATTACTTTGACCAAGAATAAAAATTGCAAGTTGATGCACTTAATTATTTGTTATTTACTTTCTCACTTTCATCCGGAGGAGTCAGCTGCACCAAAATATATTTCTAATTTAAATATTTTTTACAAGTTTATTTGAGCTATTTTTTTATAATGGACACATCAATGAATGCTAACAAAGTGTAAATAACTAATGCTTTTTCAGAAATTAAAAAAAAAATACACTGTAACTAGAATTGTCAAAATTAAGAGTGACAAGTTCTTTGTTGGTATTGCTGTTGAAATTCCTGTTATATCAATCTAAGTGCAAACGAATGTATTTAAATTAAGAAAACAAAACTTTATTACTATTTAAAATAATCTGGAGTGTTGTATTGTATTTTATAGAAAAATTGTTGAGAATTAATTATTATACTGTTTCTTTAAAAGTTTACAATTTTCAGAATTATTGATGTTAAATTTTGAAAATGTGTATAAATTGTTATATATGCCTACAAAAGATTCTCATTTTCTTTAGCTTTTATTTGATATGCTATCATACCATAGGCTTATCAATCTACATAACCCTGTAAAAAAATCTTTATGGTTCATAATCTATATGTGAAAAATCATTATAAATTGCATCCGCTCATACCGTAAGCTTTCTTATGTATATGAATTATTATTTAGTAGGCAAAATAATTTAATAAGAATATTACTTGCTCAGCCATATGCTTAATGTTAATACAGCCAGTAATAATACAAAAAGCCTCTTTAATAAGCTACTTTATTGGATAAGTATTACAGTGACTAGATACCCTAAAACCGATATCGTATGCACTGAAGCATAAAATAATATCTTTAAACTTCTTGCATTTAAACTTTGTTGCATTATTAAGATACCTACATAAACATGCGTAATTATAAATAGGTGTTGATATACTTATACCTATAAATAACACTTAACATGATAAACCCATGCATTACTAATGCTAATACGATTCGTGTTACTCATAGCAGCACATTGGTATGTAGCAAAGAGAAATTTGATACCTAAGTACAGACACAATAACGAAAACTATGTGCTGTATAAGTTACAATATCTACTTACCATTTATTATTAACCAACATTTCCTGTTGAACAAATCAAGATGATAAGGCAATTCATTATTCAACAAGGAAATCGGTTCTTATAAATAAATTTTCCACTGCCAACAGATGTGTTTATTTAATGACATGTGTGATAACTGATAAAGTACCTATACTATTTCCATACAATAGATAAAATAATTTATAATTGTATATAGTATATGATAACATAAGCTGCTCGTAAAAATTTTCCATTATTAGGCTGTCGGTTGAAGTAATAAATTTAATTTTGCTACTTTCATTGCTATTACTGAGCAGTTCCTTTTAAAATCGCACTGTAGGCATTGCTAAGTTTTAATCCCAAATATAAAGGGAAAAATACTTCTTGTACTTCTTTTTTAGATTTTAAAACACTTATGTGGTATAATTATGCAAAATTTCAAATTGAACAATACTTACTGTTTGAGTATAAAGGCTGAAAGTTCTGCTCTGTAATATGTCAATTCTAGTCGAGTTTGATTACACATACAGTAAATATTCTTGACTAGTGAATCTCTCGAGCTACGCTTCGGTTCGCTAATTTAAGAGATTCATTAATATAAATTAAAAAAATCTGGTGTGATACACTCACACAACTTCCTTTTACAGTGATCTTATAATTAGTCAAAAATTTCATTTTTAATTTTTAACCATTTGTTAAAAATTTTCAAAAATTACAAATTCTACAAAAACGGTACAAAATCGAGTGTTAGTTGAAGAGACAAATTTTCTCTAGAATTTTAAGGTGAATTCAAAAATGTAATAATATACCGGGTGTTTTATTTAAAATAGGAGTTAATAAAAAAAATAGAAAAAAAAACAAAAGAAACCCACTTTAGAAGTATTCAACTGGAAAATCACCTATCTCACATCAATACACATTAAAAATGTAAGAAAAATGTAAAGTTTAAAAAAAATCGTTAGAGCCGTTTTTGAAAAAATCGAAAAAAACTGAAAAATCACAAGAGTAAACACCTACTTCCGGTTATGCGATTTTCTTCAAAAGCTTGCTGTCTCATCTACATAGTACACAAAACTTATATATGAAGTTTCAACGCCATACCTCTTTTCGTTTTTGAGATATTCTGTTCACAGACAGACAGACAGACAGACACACACACAGACAGACCAATGAAAAAAAATATGTTTTTTGGGATCAGGGGACTCTAAAACGTGAAGATCCGTTGAAAACTCAATTTCGAATTTTTGGGGTGAATCCAATACTTCCTTTATAGTAAAAGGAAGTAAAAAGGATGACTCGGCCTGAACTTGAATGCGGGCCATTGAACCAATGCTGCTTCGTTGAATAAGGTGCTGCTGTAATGGTATATAGTGAATTACCTGAGCTACGCTTAACTTCTCTAATTATACGATTTAATTAAAACTTTACTTCTTCGTACTTTTTTTGAAAATAAACATTTAAAAAGTAAGATAGTGCTTTATAATGAAAATTGTACTACTCTGACACGATTGCTCCATATGATCAAACAAAGAAATAATACACAACTTTGAATAAAAGTGGTCTAATTGAATCATTCTATTAATCGAGCAGTTTAAATATTCTAATCTAAAACGTTTCATTTTCAATTATAGCAGTGGAATATGATTTATCGAACCAAAAATGGTTCCCAGTAAATTGAGAATTTGTGCATATAGCTATTATCTATCTCTGTCGTAACACATTCGTCTAGCACCCTTTTAGCCTTTAACAGCATACTGGGTCATGTGGTTAGAACCACGCCTTCAACGACTGCCTTACTACAACCTCTTACTTTCACTACTACAGCCAAGTTCCCTAATTGCTTATCAACATAGATACCTAAATGAAAATTGTGGATATTATAAATACATAATCTTTAGCCTCTTTTAACTTGTGGTATTGAAGACCATTCATATTGCAAGGGAAGTGCAATGGAAGTAATAGGTTCCTTTCGACTGACATTATGCCCCCCTGTATCCACACACTGTACATTCAACAACGCTAAATCTAACTTAAAGCTAATTAGCTATTGAGTGCAAATTCACAGAAAAATCTCGGCGACGATCAAATTTGAACTGATCTCCACTCCACACTTACTGAACTGAACCATCAAAGTGGCCAAAAATTATACAAAATGTTAAAAAAAAACTGAGTGCTATGGTCATATGGTTGAAGTCCTACGGGAATTTTACCGATGTGGAGGAGTTCCAATCCTAACAAGAGATCTTTTATTATGAAGTTCTCTGGTTTTACATCTCTTTCAAAAGATGGCATTCTGTAAATACT
The DNA here is from genome assembly GCA_940337035.1 of Agriotes lineatus. Lineage (NCBI taxonomy): Eukaryota > Metazoa > Arthropoda > Insecta > Coleoptera > Elateridae > Agriotes > Agriotes lineatus. Next base: position 10,619 of record CALNHX010004246.1, on the reverse strand, counting down.
TTTATCTACGACCACTACTAAAAGTAGGCTTTTTAAAAACACTCGCTTGTTTCACTAAAAGTGACGTTTTATAGTTTACCGTGTTTAAAGAAATCAGCTGTTTACTTTTAGCACATGTGCTAAAAGTGACGCGAGGTTCAAAACTACAATTTCGAACTGCAACTGAAGTTGTAAAGCTATTCTAGTTGCTTCTTGCGTTACAGGTAAAGCGCTTTTGAAATAATTAAAGCGTTATGTAATGAATACAGTCATATGTGGAGTATCAATAATTACATTTCGTACAACTCACCTTGACAGCACGGGCGTGGCCAAACAATCGCCAGCGGCGTAGCCTACTATTCATTATGACGCAGCGTCGCAGATGCGAACCTTTCTTAAATCGATATTTATGGATTAATAACGGTAAAATTAAGGTCGTAGATAAAATATTGTATGCAACGCGTGCTAAAAGTCGTTTATGCGCGAGACATGTTATGAAACTCAGCCTTCGGCTTTGTTTCATAATTTTCATGTCTCGCGCATAAAAGTCGACTTTTAGCACTTGTTGCATAAATAGCTATTATCTGTATTTTTAATTTTTAAAAACGTTACTGGGACCAGGGATAGAACACACGACCCATGATAACTGCATCGGTTATTACGACAACTTTGTCATAATACCGATGTCCCTGCAATATTCCATAACACTCGATTATGGTTTAACACAGTTAAAGCAACAATTTTTATAATGACAACTCTGTTATAAAAACGCATATCTAAAGACCATATTATGTTCACAGTGTTAAATTTCTAGGTTATTTTTAGCTCTGCAAGGTTGTTAACTTACACTTTCCTTAAATTGACAAATTCTCAAATATCACAAGACTACGAGAGTATACTTGAGGGCTTGCCAACTAAGGTTAGTGAAGACGGTGTGCGGTTCTTGACAAGATGATACCAATAAATATTATGAGCGCCAACAAGTTTTTGATTACAAAGAAAATACTCAGCTATAAGACTTATAAACTCATATATCGCAACAGACAATCATAACAATATCTGAAATACAAAAGGTTGCAGTAACAAAATTAAACAAATAACAACATTATAGTCTAAGCGCCAGCGACAAAATATAGTTACGTAATTTCCTCAAGAAAATATTCTGTTATTATACTCTCTTAACATCGTTGATAATTAATTCGGAAATCTGCCTGGTTTTCGGTGGGGGAGAGGGCTGCGGAAGGGGCGCAAAGGGGTAGACATCTTTTCATTTCTTATGGTCTTTGGGAAAAGTATCCTCAGTAAATCGTGTTTGGTTATGTGAAACTGACCTAACAAAATGTTACGGATAGTTTATATGATGTTATAATTTTTTACGTTTGACAAATACACGTATTGTAATGGTTTACTGGACACCGCATTTATGATTGCCTAAGTAACAGAATTAATAAGGTCAAAATGAGCACAGAATTAAATATTTTATTTATTGCAAGATAATCAGTACTTTACATCAGGGCTGTGGAGTCTGTAAAAAAAGTTCGACTCCGACTCCTGATATTTTAGTAGTTTGAATCCGACTCCGACTCCGACAGTACTAGAATATTGATAACATCCACCCCATCATTCCTATTCATCCACCTGATAAACTTTACCGGCTCATGACGAATTTCACAAGGTTTTCGGTATGTGGTTGATTATAATAAATTACATAATTATCTTGTTTAATATTTGCTATTTATAATCATAAATTAACAATAAAAACATAATAAAAATCGTGATTTTTATCAACCCTGGGTCTGAGTTTTTAAATAATCAGTAGTACAGTTGTTCAAATAGTTTTTAGTTTTTACAAAAAGATTTTTTTGTAAAGTGGTAGTCGGAGTCGGGTAATTTATACCGACTCCGACTCCGATTCCACCCAAAAAGTTCCGACTCCGACTCTACAGCCCTGCTTTACATTAATAAATGCACTTGATGTGAGCAGCAGTAACTAATAATTTGTGGGATAAAAGTTAGCATGAGATAAGATAGGTTTCAGAAGGCTTATGTTTAGAGTTTCAGATATGATAAATGTTCGGAAACGCAAATGCAATTTAATTTGTAACTGATGGAAATGGGCCCTAGTAACGTCAAACATAACGTGAATAAACTGATACAGAATGATTTGTTAAGTACAGAAATTGTATGAGCGTTATGTATTAAAGGTTTATAAACCATAAAACGGCAAGTTAACTGAAACGAAAAACAGTGCTAGCAAAGCAATAATTGCAATAGAGCGATGGAAAAATGTAAGGCAACCGATCGAAAGACAATTTAGTGAGATGCTAAAAGAACTCAAATGTATCAGTGCATTATAAACTAAAGTGAAAATTAAAGGCAGAGCAAAGTGTGATGACATTTATCCCAAGAAAAGGACAATTTAGTGAAAATGCAAAGACATGACATCGAAACTGTAGTCTATAAGTTCAAACATGTAATCAAACCTATTTTTTTTAAACATTGCAAATCTAGTTGCTTAGTTACGAGACAGTCAATTGTCAATAATTAATCAAACAAGCTTAAATTTTTCATGTTGGGGGCAAATTGAGCTCCACATTTGTTGTATAAAATTGTGAATAAAAAATCTTTTGTGAAGACAGTTCTGTGTAAAGTTATTCACCAAGTTGTCGCGCATCTGTGGGTGTAATTTTCCCAAGTGTAGGAGCTCCCAAGATAGCGCAATTAGGCCAGCAAGTTTCCACCTGGTGCGTCTTTGAGTGCGAGCCTGTCAGTGAAGATTTTGGGGTAGTTTCAGACATCGGATGGCAGATCTTTTTGTGCTACATGGAGAGGAGGCCTACAGCTATGCTTGTGTAGAAGAATTAGAACCAGCAAGCCATTTTCAAGCGAGTATTTGCCGTGGCGTCCTTCCAGTGTGCCAACTTACAGCGGAGCACCTCTTCAAAAGGTAGGATTTCATAAAAACTAGGAGCAGTAGCCTCGTAGAAACCGGGGTTTGTCAAGAATAGACCTTTTCCGAGAAGTTTAACGTGTTTCCAGAGTCCCAGGTTTATTGAGCTTCGAGTAATTTAGCTGGCGTCCCTAAAAAGTGCGAATTGAGGCGGCAATTGCAGGTTTTGCCGGAAATTGAACAAAAGCGAATCACGCGTGTGTTTACGTCACACTAGAAACAAAACGAGGTTAGCCGTTGCTACGTTACAGAATTAATCGTATTTACCTGATGCATTCTTGCCATTTTGGTGTTTAAAATTCAATTTTACACTATTTTTGCACTGACGAATCATCTTGTTTACTGCACTACATTTAGAGGTTATTTAATTGTCATTTGGGAAAAGTACATTTGCCCTAATATCAGAAAGTAATTGTCATACAACAAATTATTTGTCATACATATTTTTCAACTTAATTTTATGAACCGACCCCCTGAGTTAAGAATTGTTTCATGTTCACCGGAGCTAAGCCCTAATTTATTGCAAATAAATAAAATAAGGAAATAGCAATAAACCATTTATATTTGGTAATTATTATTACATTCTTTTAATTTGCCTTGAGTTTGACAGGCAATTCTCAATTGAAACTTTCATTTCATAAAGTGTAGTATCCCTTGCCCTAATATTATACCTATATTTTATTTAAAACCCCATTTTAAGCAAGGATACTATTACAGTATAGCTAAAAATATTTGTCGAAGGTTATAATCTAATTTAAAGATACCTACATGACATTTTGTTTGGTCAGTTTCACATAACTAAACATGACCTACTGGCGATACTTTTCTTAAGGACCATAAGAAATTGAAATACTGGGAGATCAAATAAAATTAGTCGCTTGTAATACGTGTTATGTGCGTCGCCTGCGTTGATAGCTTACGTTAGTGCATTTAGTAAAGGCGCAGTTTTTGTTAATCAACGCAGGCGACGGTTATATGTTTGGCAGTTCTAAAGTGTCATGTTGTTGGCACTGTTAGTTTATGTCAAATTGGAAGTAATTGGGTTAGGTTTTGTGTCAGTCTGTGTCAAACAACAAACAAAATCTAACTTGCTAACCTCGAATTTGACATACACTGACACTGCCACCAACAATACACTTTACTACTACAAACACGTAACACGGATTATAAATTTATGTTATCTGTCATCTCTACTACTTTGAGCCCGCCCCTGCTGCAGTCTTTTCCATCGCCAGAAACCAGGCAGATTTCCGAATCAATTATCGGCGATGTTAAGAGAATATAATAACATGGAATATTTTTTTTTGATGAAATGACGTAACTATTTGTGTCGCTGGCTTTCCGTCTACCAGCAGTATAACATATTCGATTAATAACCATTGCGTAAAATAGCCACTACAGTAAGACCTTCAAATCAGGGGAACCCCAAATAATACATTATAATACGAATTATCACAAATAATAAGCAATTGAAGGTTAAATAAATAATTATAAACTACAAGCAGCTTTACTTTGATTAAGCAACTTTCTTAAATCTGATGCTCGCAGGATGAGTGTCATTAGCTAATTTAATACTGGCGAATCTTTAAGAGGTTCAACCAGAACCGTTGCCCAAAATGGCACAACACGAAGGTCTCAAACTCTTAACCAAACGTGATGATGAAAACGTTTCTACCTGGTCGTTATGTTAGGTTAAGTGGAAGAATAACTGTAGTTGAACTTCGTTTTTTTTGTATGCAAAAAAATAAGGCTATTTATTACTATTATTATTAAAAAGTATGATAAGAAGCAAGGCCCAAAATTAACTCCTCCTCATCTACAGAATCCGCATTGAAACGTGGCCCCCACGAAACTTTACATGAGAAGTAGACATTAAGGGGCCCCAAATTGGTTGCCAGAGTAATAATACAAAACGAGTTGTTATTATCTCGGTAGCAAAGCAAAGAAACGGCTATGCGCTCTGCGATAAAGATTTCAACACAAACAAATTGCACGAATGCTGTCAGAAAACCCAGCGAAGGCTTGCCCGTATAGTAGATAACCGCTATCGGCGTGATATGTGAGCAGCCAATTAAGATGCGTTTATGCTATAACTGCTCCAAATAAAGAAGCGTGTATAAGACTGAATTTTATACGGCTGAACGAATGCTACTGCTAAAAACATCTTTGACATGTAACAAGATAGCAGTTACACTCTTAATTAAAAGTATATAATCGATACTTTTTATGTTCGTCATTTAGCAACATTTAATCACGTCGGCATATTGAATAGCTGTAATTTCGCAGAAAAAAATGTCATAGGATATTACTGAATTTTAGTTAGGTAGTTTCCATGCTGGCTGAAAATCACCCTAGTGTTGTTTTCACTTCAAGTTTGATGTTTCAACAGCAAAGTATAAAGAACTATAAAGAAAATTTAAATAAAACATATTTTATCAATAGGAAATACATACATTTAAAATAAAAATTATTGACTAATTTGTTTAAATTTCGTTTTTGAAATGGTGTTAAAAGATAAGATATATTGTTAAAATTAAACATGACAACAATGTATATTTATGGTGACCTGATATAAACAAAGATTAAAATTTTTAATGTCAAATTTTAACTGTCAGTTGTAACATCAGATCTACTCTAGACTGTAATTTCACTTGTGTTTAATTTGCCTCAGCCATAATTTGTACTATGGTTTATTAGGTTTAATCGCTTTATTATAACCTAATGAATCTATAACTAATCGGTATCCCATTGTTTTTGGACACCCTTTATAACAATGTTAAAACTAATACCAAATACTAGAGTTCCTAAACCAAATACCGGGTGACCATAAATGGTTGTGATTTTTTTCTTAGGTTGGCACTGTTTATGTTGATGGCACTGTAAGTCTATGTCAAATTCGAGGTTAGCAGGTTAGGTTTTGCGTCAATCTGTGTCAAAACTGACTTGCTAACCTCGAATTTGACATAGACTTACAGTGCCACCAACATAAACAGTGCCAACCTAAGAAAAAAAATCACAACTATTTATGGTCACCCGGTATTTGACTTGAACTCAACTCTTGGATGAATATCCAGTACAGAAAAGAACCAACAGTGAAAAAAAATTAAAAAGCAACTAAAAATTATCTTAAGTGTTCACTCTCGGCTATGTTAGCAACATCACAATAATATTCTTTTTAGGATACTGCATAATAGAACTACTACTGGTCTAGGCTGGTAAATTTTATCTACCGGACTCGTTTGTAACTGTAACTGTGTAAACGCTAGTTACCAATGCAGTATCCTAAAAAATCTTATACGATACACGACCGGTAGCATTATTATGGCCTTGCCAAACATACAGGTCTCGCCCTATGGGCTCGACCTGTAAAGTATTGGCGCGACCATAAAAATGTTGCTACCGGTCTAATAACGTAAATAGCTATTATTTCCATTTGACCTGTTAAAAGGTCGTTTATAGTCGTCTGAACTGACTAGGTAAATGAGTGTTTACAGACACGGTGCCTGTAAAATGTTGTCCTGGCGACTTTACAAGCGCCTTATTTTCTAATAAACATTTATTAATCATTAATATTAATTTTTGCTATTTTCAGCAAGAGGAAATAAAACGTTGTACGCTCCCCGCTTATATTGGGGCTTACCGGATTACAGGGCTCGCTTCTAGGTCGCTCACCCTGCAAATTATCTGGCTCGCCCATAAACGCTAATTTACTAAGCTTGCCACGTAAATAACTATTACTCATCTTAAATATACTCGTTCATTAATAAACTCGATATTACAGTAAAACATCGACATTACTGTAGAAAATAAAATGGTACAATATGTTGAACACAGTACAATTCAAAAAGGAATAGTAATAGTAATATTATAAAGATTATCAAAAATTTTCAAGGTAGTACCACAAGTAGTGGATATATTTTTGACAAATATTTTGCCGTTTCCATGTAAATTATTGCGTTTAAATTTCACGAAACAAAATCATATCAAAAATGTCACGAACCGAAGGCGACTGACATTTAAGTGTGATTTTGTTGAGTGAAATTTGCAATAATTTCTATGGAAATGGCAAAATATTTAAAAAATATATATCCACTTCGAAGACATTTGGGACGAATATTTAACAATATTAATACATAACGATTAACTTTATTGAAAAATAATCCAACAATTAATATTCATCCTCAATTAAATTCAGCAGAATACTTCAAAAACACAACATTTTAATAGCTATTAACATATCTAGGAATGTTATGAGTATCATAACTGCCGCAGATGTTGTATTGAAATCCGAGCTCGCAGAGCGAGGATTTTAAAACATCTGAGGCTGTTATGATTCATAACATCCGTGATTTGTTCAATAGTTTATCGGTTGCTGTATGGTTATGGTTGCCATGTACGGTAATGGACTATTACCGTACAGATCAGTTATGATTTAGTTACCAGCCTACTTTTGTATAAGTAAACAAGGGATTAATATTTTGCAACCGATAAAATTTTTAACTCAAGCCAAACTTAGTTCGCACAGTTTGTTGGTGTTTGGTTTTACGTAACCTAGCGATATCGCTAAGGACAGAACATCGTTGCTAAGCGATATTTCGCAACAAGGCTATTTAGTTTTTGAGTAGCTACATTGTTTTGTGAATATTTTGCATGGTGCCCAATATTCAGCGATATACTGCTGTAATTGGTTGAAATAAGCAAATGTCTGCAATATGATTGGCTTATATGTTATAGTGTTGAATAGCCAGATATATTTGTTTAAAGTTGAAAAAAAATGTTTTTAGTTGATTTTTAAAGTTGGGGTTTATAATTACAATATTTAAAATAGGTAGATAACATTGATTACATTGTAAATTCCATAACAAAGTTGCAGAGTAGACCTTTTTAAATTGTAGTCGTGAATGGAAATTCAAGTGACAAATGGTGATTGGAACCAACAAGAATTATATCCAGTGAAAATACCAATATTCAGTACGAGTCAAAAAGTCACATTTCTGTCAAAATTATATGACAGATAGATTTGGAAAAATTCTTAAAAAATTTAATGGTTTGTGATGTGTTAATGAACTGATAACACCTCAGATTATACTTCCTAAATAAGCCAAACACATCTTATATAAAGATTTAACCCCAGTAGGTCGTAGTAGTTACACGCAGGAGCCTGTTTCACGAATACGTCAGCTTACTGAGACTGTCATAACTATTAAAAACAAATTTAGTGCCGTTATTTGTAAATAAGGATGCCCCTTTTCGGAAAGTCACAGAAAAGTCCCGCAGACGTGGTTAAGGCATTGAAGGAAGCAGTCAATTCGTTGGAAAAAGGCGACAAAAAAGCTGAAAAGGCACAGGAGGATGTCAGCAAAAACTTGGTCTTGATTAAGAACATGCTGTATGGGACATCAGATGCAGAGCCGCAGACTGATATCATTGTCGCACAGCTAGCACAAGAGCTGTACAACAGCAATTTACTGCTATTGCTTATACAGAACTTAAATCGCATCGATTTCGAAGGCAAGAAGGATGTGGCGCAAGTATTTAATAACATTTTGAGGCGGCAGATTGGGACTAGGTCGCCTACGGTTGAATATATTTGTACAAAGCCAGAAATTTTGTTTACGTTGATGACTGGGTTAGTGTAACGGTTTTTAGTTTGGTAGGTTAATGGTGTTTAATTTTTTGTGTTTTAGTTACGAACATCAAGAGATTGCACTGAATTGTGGTACTATGTTAAGGGAATGTGCCAGATATGAAGCGTTGGCAAAAATCATGCTATATTCAGACGATTTTTATAATTTCTTTAAATATGTTGAAGTTTCCACGTTTGATATAGCTTCGGATGCCTTTTCTACTTTTAAGGTATGGACTTTGGCAAATATAGAATTATGAATGCAAGTGCAGTAGATAAACGTTCAATTTTTAGGAGTTGTTAACTCGTCATAAGATACTATGCGCTGACTTTTTGGAAATGAATTATGACAAAGTGTTTAATCATTACCAACGACTGCTTAATTCTGAGAATTACGTTACTCGCCGTCAGAGTCTAAAGCTGCTTGGAGAGTTGTTGCTGGATAGGCACAATTTCACAGTAAGTATTAGGAATAGTATGCTACAGTTAATAGTACAGTAGAACCCCAATAATCCGAGTTCACGATCATCCGAGTCTGTAAAATACAAATCTGCAAACGTAGAACCCCGATTATTGGAGTCATGGGTTGCGGAGATCCTGCTTATCTGAGCCGCTTAATTGAGTCAACAGGAGATCTAAAACTATATGGGTTAAGACGACGGGAAATATTTCTCTTTTGTAGATTTTTTTTTAAGTAAATCATTCGAGTTTTTGATTATTTGAGGTGGTCGCCGCCCACGTTACCTCGCATAATGGGGTATCTACTGTATTAGGTTTCTGGGTAGGTACTCTGATTGATATTTAAGGGTACACATTTGATATTAAAAGTCCATGAATACATTTTAATTGGTCGGTTTAGGGCAAATATTACGTTGAACGGAAACTTTACTAGAATTTATTAGCAGGTTTTAAAAAACTGCATTTATATGCATATATTAACACGTTGGCTGCTCATGGCTCGGATCCGCATTATTGCAAGTGTTTACGATGTGCGCACGACGCGGATCCGCATTGCTCGAGTAGTATCATAATGAGCACATAATAAACATTCCCTATAATGCGGATCCGCATCATGAGCAGTCAACATGTTAAAAAGTAAAATAATTCACTGCTATATACCTATAATAAAATTTAATAATTGGAAGGTTGTACATTTCTGCTACGAATTTATTTATAAAAATTTTACTACCATTATTTTGTATTATTTGCACATAAGATTAATATATCTGTGACTAATATTCAGAAAATAGTAATGGAAATGTATGTTACAAGGTACATAACATGATAGATAAAAAATAAATCTTTTAATACTGGAAATAAATTATGGCAACTCACAAATTGTGACTAAATTGTGGGAATATTTATTCTTAAATATGCTGCCTCGAAATAAATATTTTAAGAACATTTTAAAAACATAGTAAATCTCTATATTGGAGGACTAAGCTGGTTATCTCTAACGCTGGCCTTGTAGATTTATTAGCAAATACGGATGATCTGAAATAGTAATTTACAAGGTGGATAGAGTGATAATTTTTTAGAGTTGTTAATTAATAAAATTAATACAATTTGGAGTTGAACTAGGTAACATGTAATTTAAGTAAACAGCAAATTCAACATATAGCAAATGAACTAACCCAAAATGACCTAGAAGAAGAATTTGTATATAATTTAGCATGAGCTTATTGTAGTAAAACGTAGGATTTTATCATTGTCTTGAAATATCGCGACCAAGCATACAAATAAATAAATGAGAATATATGGTATTGCAGGGTTTTTCAAATTGTAGTCTTATTTATTGCTAGAAATGTAAGTTATAGAATATAAATATCAGTTAATATTGTTTAACACAGATGTTCAAATCGCCATGGCAAAATCGTATACTTTGTGATATTGCCCATATGTGGTGTTCGGATGTTTGGATTTTTGGGTGGGAGTGAATTAAGTTCACATGCACTTAGGTCCGCCCGTTTTACTACCTCCAAGTCAAATGTGTATATATGTTTTGTGCGTCGTCTTGTTACTCTATCTCGTGTAGTAATGGATACCTTCAATTTATAATACCTG